>JADOBS010301004.1:0-11439 GCA_015708375.1 Cydonia oblonga
AGGACCTAACCACAAGACAACTATGATGCCTCAGGTTAAAGGACTACTTTGCATTATCCCAACCATGAGTTCTCATGTGACATGAATATGAGAACTCCTTGTTGATCGTGTTCAGTGGACTCATTCTTTATTGAGCACCTACATGCTTGTCTTGGTGTCAATCACACTAATGACTCGAGACCAGTCATTCTCCCTAAGAGAAGACACAACATGTACTAATCTTAACGGATTATCAATGCCCAATTGGCAATCCTATGATCAAGAACGTTTAGGATATGCATACGAAGAAAATGGTCTCTTGTATCTAACTTCTTTAGATCACATTCTCCCGATTGTATATTCCTTGGACTTATTGTTTAAGCATATAACATTTATATGAGACAGCTTAAAACAATAATCTTTGCCCTTTATATTAAACTAGATTAGTTTAACATGTGAAATGTCCGTTAAGTATCATCATATGATTGGTTTTAGGGCACATTTCCAACAGATTTGATGATGTGCATGAAATAGGTTTTGAATAAATACCTATTTTGATCACTTTTGACCTTGATTGAGCCATGATTGTCCACTGGTTGCACATAGAAGTTCTGGTGTGCCTCGAGAGTAATTTTATCTTTTTTATACCCTAGAATCCATGTGTCGCCTCCATTTTTTTCTCGATTATTTTTTGCTCCATAAATGCCCTCACACCTGTTGGACTGCTCGTAGGAAATGGCATCAGGTGTAGAGATCTTCAACTTTGATGCAGATTCTCACTTGGGCTTGGAATTAGATTCTTCTAGAAAAGGGAAATAAATCACCTTTAAAGCTTATTTAAGCTAAGGACTGGCTCGGTGTGGGCCAAGGAGTGGCATGGCATAGGCCATTGCTTGTGTTACTCGGCTTGATTAAAGCCAAGGACTGGCTCGGCGTGGGCCGAGGAAGTGGCGTGGCATGGGCCACTGTTTGGGCTGCCTCATTTGGTTGCTTGCCAAAAATGAGGAAATTGTTTTAGTTTGATTTCTTAACTGCCGTAGATGGAGCAGTCAAGAATGGAGCTGCTGAAGATGAAGTGCCGGATGACCGAACTGTTGAGTGCAAAGTGGTTGCTGCCCTTTAATCATTTGCTGCCTAGTTGGCCTTAAAGCATTCGAGAGCTTACCCAGATGGGTTTCGAGGAATTAGTTTACCTTCTCGCATTGGAGAGCAATTAGTTTACCCTTTCGCACTAGAGAGCTTACCCATATGGGTGTCGGGGAATTGGTTTACCCTCTCGCACTGGAGAGCAATTAGTTTATCCTCTCACACTGGAGAGCATACTTGGAAGGGTGTTAGGGAATTAGTTTACCCACTCGCACTGAAGAGCAATTAGTTTATCTTATCGCACTGAAGAGCAGACCCGAATGGGTGTCGGGGCGCACTGGAGAGCAATTAGTTTACCCTCTCGCACTGGAGAGCTTACCCATATGGGTGTCGGGGAATTGGTTTACCCTCTTGCACTGAAGAACAATTAGTTTATCCTCTCACACTAGTATGCATACTTGGATAGGTGTTAGGGAATTAGTTTACCCACTCTCACTAGAGAGCAATTAGTTTATCCTATCGCACTAGAGAGCTTACTTAGATGGGTGTCGGAGGATTGGTTTACCCTCTCGCACTAGAGAGCATGGAAGTCGTTGTCATGAGTGCAGCTGAGGAAAGTTGGATTGTTGGACAACTAAAATAATCCTCAGCCTGCGAGGTCTTGTTTGGTGATCTGCTTGAGACTTTGAACTGCTTGTGGAACTCGCGTAAGGGTGTAAGTGGGAAGTGCATCGAGTTGCTCTCAGACTTTCTTCAAGTAGTGCGCTATCTTTAAATGTTTCATCGTGTGCCTTTTTTAGGCTTGGTTAGTGATCTACTGAGAATCTGAATGGATTGCAAGATTCTTCATCGCTAAGTCTTATGCTAGCAGAGCTGCTAATAAAGCCTTGTTTTCTACTCCGTTGATGAGTGCTTTGAAGTTTGAGTTCCATGGGCTTGGTCGGTGCGCTTAGGAGCCACATGGAGAGATCGGCAGGGCTAAGAGCTATGGTGCAAGATTGGCACAGTTAGGAGCCATGGTGATAGATCAAGGGTTGCTGGGAGCCATAAAGCAGGTAGGTATGACTATAAGCGCAGAGTTGGGGCTGGCTTGGACCAGGTTGTGTGCAGTAATTAGGCCACCAGGTCAGTGATGCTCAGCTACTGGTGATGTGCTGTTGCATTATTGAATCGTTCGAAATGTTGAGAACAAGGCCTGCCCCAGTTCTTTGTAATTGGGCTAGTGTGTCCTTCTGGTACTCGTCTGCCCCCAGCGGGTCATTAGGCTCAGCTGTTACGTTTTTTGAAACAAAAGTAATCTTTGTATTTGCCAGTGTATGTGGTACAGTTTCGTCTGCTCGATCTTGTCAATGAAATGTGACTTGTTTATGTTGGTCATGTCTCGTCGGAATGCTTTGTCAATAGCTTTGTTGTGTTGGAAATCGCACAATCGCTCTTTCATGAGCCTCTCTATCTCTTCCTGAATTTGCCTTTGCTGAGGCAGTGAAGCTCTCTGTTGCCCCCGGTCGTAATCTGCTAGTCTAGGCTGCTCTTCCATGTGTTTGGCTCGTCTATACCGCAGCTGCTGTTCATATGGTACATTCCTAGCAGGCGAGCGAATTTCTTGCAGGCTGCCAGTTGAGTGTGAGCCGGATTGTGTGACTGCTTCTCTCTGTCCTTCGTGTTGCCTACTCTGATGTGGGGTGGATGATGATTTTTACGGGCCTAGCCACGAATGAACACTTCGCCTGGAAGGTTGCTCATGTTGATTATCAAAGTATAGCCCCAACCGTGAATGTATGCTCATCTGTGGGCCTAATAGAGAGTGCACGTTCATCCACACGCTAAGATGAGAGTATACGCTATCTTAGGGGCTTAGTCGAAAGTGTACACTACCAGAATGCTAGGTTCGTGGCTGTTTGTAGGGACAATGTTGGAGAGGTTCCTCATTTTCCCTTATCCTACTTCGAGACACCTTGTTAGGGGCACGTTGCACCTCGGTGCACTACAAAACCTGATTCACCAAGGTCATCTACTGTGCAAGGGCACTTTTCAATTCTATGACTTGTCGGGACAAGTGTTGTTCTTTATTTGGGTTGGAAGAGCTTGGACGGAATGCACCTCCTTAAGTAACGGAAGTGTAATGGGCTCCAGGAGTAAGATTTGAGTTGGGAATTGTCAAATCTGCGAGAAATGGGGTGAAAATGACCCCAGTTCAATCGTCGACCCAGAAATTTGGAGCCTGGATGGTTGAACCAGTCTTTGACCAATTTGGATCGCTTGGGAAGCCACAAGAGTAGGCTGGATCTCGAATTGGGCCTCAAGAGCAGGTCAGATCGCAACAACGGGTCGAATTATGGGGGCAGGTTAGGCCGCTGGAACGCATAGTACTGGGCTCTCATTGGCATGGCTTAGGCCCGCAACTCTTGGGCTCGCACTGGCCTTGTGCCTACGAGTGCTGAGCTGTTCCAATTGTTGCAGTTGCTTAGGCCTCAGCTGCTTAGACCTCAACTGCCAGTGTAGCATTGTGGGCTTAAATATGGGCTGGCTGCCTTGTGGCACGGGCCTAGGCCTGTTGCTGCGAGGTGGCCTACTCACCATGGGTCGTGGGCTCCCAGAGAGTTGCTGTCGTGGATGCTACCACGGTGGTTGTCACGGTGGTGCCTCGTGGGGGTGGTGCCGCTCCAATCGTCATCATTTTGAGCATCATAGATCGCCATGGTCCAAATTCTTGAATGTTGGAAGTTTTGTTCGTCATGGTTTTCAAATCTCTAGTCGTTGTACTTTTCTTTTACGTTTTTATAAAGAATTTTATATATATATAAAAAAGTTCTAGGAATTAGAACGTACGAAAAATCTACAAATGAACGAGAAATTAGAAACTTTGAATGCGAGAGTCTTCTTCGAGCGTGTGAATCAAACTCTCAATGAAAGCACCAATTTATGGATACAAATTTCCGCCTTCTTCTTCTTGGACAAAATTGCACCTACAAAACAATTAACACCCTAGGTCAATACCAAGAGCCTCACGCACCCACGATGAATGAGGAGGCTTTGGCCGAAGAACCTTTGATGCTAAAGTTAGAATTTTGAGGGAAAAATGTTTGGAGAATTTAGAGAATTTTGCAAGAGGATTCAACTTTGGTTTTTGGAGAAAATAGGGTGGTATTTATAGGGGTATGGTTGGCCCCTTTGGGAGAGATGGCAACTGGCCACATTTAGTGGTTTTTTGGGTGTGATTTACAATTAATTAGCTAATTAATAAATTAATCAGCTAATTAATAAATTAATCAAGTGATAAATAAATTAATTAGCTAATTAATATAATTTGGGAGTTACCTTGTGAGGGAGATTTGATAAGAACAGATGAAATAGGTTTTGAATAAATAACTATTTTGATCACTTTTGACCTTGATTGAGCCATGATTGTCCGTTGCTTTCATGTAGCAGTTTCGGTGTGTCTCGAGGGTAATTTTAGTATTTTATACCCTAGAATCCACATGTCGCCTCCATATTTTTCATGATTACTTTTGGCTCGACAGGCAAAATTTGCGCTTTCAAGACTTTAAGTTTGTGAATGAATATAATTCTGAAGTTTGTCGAATCCGATCACTTCGTAAGTTTTGTAATGAGACTTTAACTGAAGAGATCTCCTATAAAAGACCTATTAGACCTTCTCTGCTACTAATATTATCCTGCAACAACAATATAGAGCTCAGAAGTTCCCTAAGTTCTCGGATTTGATCTCTGTTTTACTTCTCGTCGAAAAGCATAACCAGCTGTTGATGAAGAATCATCAAGCTTGACCTACTGGGGCGACTGTTGTGGCTGAAGCACAATATAGGACAAACCGACGCCCAAAATGCCAAAAGCGGTGTGGTAGGGGCGGCCAGAAGGTATCCCGACAAGGTCAACATAGTCAAGGCCTATTTAAGGGAGGAAACAAAGCCCCTAACCTCGCTTTAAAGGCCCAAAACTTCAAGAATAAGGGTAAAGAACATGAAACCATGGATGCAGACATGTGTTATCGCTGTGGTTCAAAAGACCATTGGTCACGTGTTTGCCGAGCTCCCTAGAAAGTTATAGCTGAATATCATTCTCGTCGTAAGAAGTTTGAATCAAACTTTGTGCAAGTGGACAATTCGGAGAGTACAAAGATGAAGGTTTCTGACTTTCAAAAGGTTATCACACCTATGGAAGATTAGAATCTTAGACATAAACTTATTTTTTAGTTGAAATAAGACCATGGGGCAGAATTCCACAGTAGTGACCGAACCCCCTTTTTTTTGGTTAATTTTGAACAATTTTCCTTTATGTTTTGGATTATTTGTTGGTGATTTGTTTTGGATATTAAGTTTTTAATTAATTTCCATCATTGTATAGTTAAAAATTATTTTGAATGGATATTTGTTTTTAGAACTTTTATGCATGTGACCGATTCAAATTAATTTTTCATTCTCGGTATGACTAGTGGGGAAGTTAGTTGTCTGACAGATAGTGCAACCACGCACACCGTTTTGCATGAGCGTATCTATTTCACTAACTTCATACCTAAGAATGCACCTCTAACAACCCTCTCAAGCCCATCCAACTTGATCGAAAGATACAGTAAAGCACGTATAATGTTGTCTAATGGTACAATCTTGACCATTGATGAAGCTCTTCATTCTTCACGTTCCTAAAGAACGTTGTTGAGCTTTAAGGACATTAGAGATAAAAATTACCACGCTGAAACCCACTTAGAAAACGGAGTTGAATTTATGTGCATAACTTCCTATGAATATGGCCAGAAGCGTATTCTAGAGAAGATGGAGCATATCCCGAGTGGTCTGTATAATACGACCACACGCCCCATGGAGAGCCACTATGTGGTCGGCCCTACCTCTGGAACCGCGCACGAAATTACACTTTGGCATGATCGTTTGGGACATCCTTGATGAATAATGATGTGTTGTATCTCAAATCATCACACGGGTATCCACTAACTCAAAGTTTAGGTTCAATTCAAGGAATTGCATGTTAAACATGTTCTATGGGAAAACTTATTATTAAGCCTTCTTATGACAAGATTCGTTCGAATCCTCCCATTTTTCTACAACGAATTTAGGGGGACATTTGTGGACCGATTCACCCTCCATGTGAACCATTTAGATATTTTATGGTTTTGGTTGACGGTTCTATACGTTGGTCACACGTGTGCTTGTTGTCCACAAAGAACACTGCATTCTCCAAAATGTTGGCTCAGGTTATCAAGCTCAGGGTATCAAATCAAATCTATTCGATTGGATATTGCTGGAGAATTCACATCTAAAACTTTTGATGACTATTCCATGTCAGTTGGGGTTGGAGTTGAACATTTAATACTCTATGTTCATACCCAGAATCGCCTGGCAAAGGCATTCATTAAGCGTTTACAAATGATTGCTTGATCGTTGGTCATACGTACCAAACTCCCGATCGCTGCTTGAAGCCATGCAATATTGCACGTAGCCATGTTGGTCATCCTGAGGCCTGTTGCGACCCAACAATATAACACCCTTCAGTTGGTTATCAGATACAAACCCAACATATCTCATCTACAAGTTTTTGGTTGTGCAATCTATGTGTCGATTTTGTCGTCTTTACGTACAAAAATGGGGCCTTAGTGAATGATGAGAATCTATGTCGAGTATAATTCTTCTTCAATTATTCGTTACTTAGAACCTTTGACAGACAATCTGTTTACCGCTCGTTTTATGGATTGTCACTTCTATGAGACAGTCTTCCCATTGTTAGGGGGAGATAAGAAGGTCAATTTTCCTGAAGAACGACAAGAATTATCGTGGATGACTCCCACTTTATCTCATTTAGATCCTCGCACTGCTCAGTCTGAAACTAAAGTGCAGCACATATTAGATCTCCAGAGCATAACTCAGAGTATGCCAGATGTTTTCACCGATCTAGCGTGCGTGACAAGATCACATATTCTAGATACAAATGCACCTATAAAGATGGATGTACCAAATGTACAAAGACTTCCCTCCTAGAGGCCGGAGACGCCAATCTTAGTGATCCACATCCATTAGTGGCTAGCCAATCATCTGCCCATACAAAAAAGCGTTGCAGACCTCTTGATTCAAAGGATTCACACCCCCCGAAAGAGGAAACCCACGGTACAGGCTTCTGAAGAGCTTACCATGAATCCGACTGTCGCTTACTCATTTTATCCAACTCATGAGGAAATTCTAAATTGTAGAAACATCCTTGAAGAGATGAATCCTCTTCCCAAGAATCGTGAGATTTCAGTCTATTATGCTAACTTAGATGATGTGTGGTGTAGAAATGAGATGATTGTCGACAATGTATTAGCATATGCAGTAGCTACTGAGATCATGTTGAGTGATGACATTGAACCTCGTTCCATTGATGAATGTCGATGTAAAATTGATTGGTTAAATTGGAAATAAGCAATCCAAGTGGAACTCGATTCGTTTGCGAAACATAAAGTGTTTGGACCTATAGCTCATACTCCTCCACATGTGAAGCCTATTGGCTACAAGTGAGTTTTCGTTTGGAAGCGTAATGAGAAGAACAAAATTGTGCATTACAAAGCTCATCTTGCTGTGCAAGGCTTCTCATAACGCCCCGAGATTGACTATGATGAAACTTATTCATCCGTTATGGATGTGATTACTTTTCGCTACCTTATCAGTTTGGTAGTTTTCAAAAAACTGAGTATGCAGCTGATGAACGTAGTAACTGGGTATCTCTATAGGGATCTTGATATGGAAATCTATATGAAAGTTCCTGAACGACTTACATTGACTGGATCAAATATTTTCAAACCCCGGAACATGCTCTCAATTCGGCTGAGGTGTTCACTTTACGGTTTAAAGCAATCTAGAAGAATGTGGTATAACCGTCTGAGTGCGTATTTGACTAGTCAGGGATGAACAACAAACTATGCCCTTGTGTGTTCATTAAGAAATCACATTCCAATCGATAGTTGCAGTATATGTCGATCACATGAACCTTATCGGAACTCCTGAAGAGCTCGCGAGAACTGCCGCACACCTGAAGTCAAAATTTGATATGAAAGATCTAGGAAAGACTCGATATTGTCTCGGTCTCCAGATAGAATACCGTTAAGATGGAATCTTAGCACATCAAACGAACTACACCCAGAAAGTGTTGTGCCGCTTTAACGAGGATAAAGCGAAGCCTTCGAGTACTCCTATGGTCGTTCGATCGCTAGATGCAAAACAAGATCCCTTCCATCCGAATGAGGATAATGAAGAGATTTTGGAGCATGAAGTTCTGTATCTAAGTGCGATATGCGCTTTATTGTACTTAGCTCAATGCACTAAACCCGACATCTCTTTCGTCGTTAACTTTTGGTAAAATAGAGTAATGCACCAGCACGCAGACACGGACTGGTATAAAAGACATCTTCCGTTACCTTAAGGGTACTACAGATTTGGGCTTGTTTTGTCCCTACAGATCCTCCAGTGATGTCGCACCCCTTGTTTCTCGAGTCGATTCTCGCCTTGTTTGTAATGACCCGTCCCTAAAAATTATAGTTTTTATAAATTTAAAAGTGAATTTACGAAAATGCCTTTCGAGGCAAATACGTTGACTTTTTTTTACCACCTATTCATGACATGTAAAATCTGCTTTCTTAGCGTATCCTCGTAGTACTCGTTGCTACGGACGCGTGGGTGCAAGTGAAATCGAATTTGAAGTTATAACGAAGAAGTTACAGATGAGCAAAGGTAGGGGTGAAATTATCATTTTCTTATGATCTGAATTCCTCCATATAATCATGAGGCGCCACGTGGAGGACCGTGAGTGGGAGAAATGGGCCTTGTCCAATCAAAAAATGAGGAAGAAGGAAAAATGAGAGGGAATGGGTAACATGGGATCCCATACGACCCAGTTTCTTCCCGTCGACCCGACCCACCTCCTATGCACCCCAACACTCATTTAGGCACTTTCCTAGCAAAATCGTCGTCGCCACTACCCAAAAACAAGGCCATGACTTTCCTTCTTGAAGTTCCACCTTAAATTTGAGTGAATTTGGCCTTGAAACGGAGATGGACTCCCCAAGGTGAGCCATGGGCGTCACGGTGGTGATCCACCATTCGTTCAGCCATCGCTGTCGATCAAACCCGCCAAAACACTTCCCTTGGACCCCAAGAACCATGCACAGTCAATTGTTGGGGCGTCGGGGTTCACTTTGGCAATGATTCAAACAACACCCATATTTGGGTTCCGACGGATTCGAGTTGAATTGGAGCACTTCCCCGCCTAATTGTAATTGGCCTTGGTCACATGTATGAAAGTTACTCTACTCTTTTCATTACCAATTGAAATACATACAAACTGAGGATAGGGTGCTTACAATGGGCCTCGATAAAAACCTTGCCGGGGCTTTTAACTCGATAAAAGGGAAAAAGAGCGTCCCACACCAAATTAACTACTATTACTATCCTCCAATAATAAATGAGAAATTACATCAGGAGGTTCTTCAAACCAAGACACCGAGTGATCAACAGTAAGGCTAAACCGTACAAAGCGATGAGCCACTCTATTTGTCTCTCGTCGTCCAAATGTGAATATCTAATTCTTGAAGTCTTGCAACAGCCTGCTAGTATCATGAAATATATGTCCATAATGCCCATGAACTGTCCATATGTCTATAATGCCCATGAATTGCAGAAGTGACCAACAATGCATCCCCTTTAACATGTACCTGCTATGAAGCACTCTACTCATTGAGATCTTAATTTTGTAAAATTTGAGAATTTTTGGAAATAAGTGAATTTTCCGGCAAGTCGGGGCGACTGACCGCCACCCACGATGACGCGTGGCTAGAGGGCCACCAATGCAATTTTTAGGATAAATTAGATGTCTTGAGTTCAGTCCTGATAATCGTATGACGTAGATTGATCGTTGAAACCTAAATTCTCTAAGATACGATAATAGGTCATTATATGAATCAACAATCCGACCGTTGGATCGTCACCAAACTTTAATACACTATAGTACGTAATATTTGAGGACCACAGAAACTTACGAATAGGGAATCCAAAGTACAGATCTTCCCAAATTGGATTTGTAAGTTGATAAAATAAAACGTTAACCGCACTTGAATTTGTAATTGGCGGAGATCCAACGGTTGGATCGTAATGAAACTTTAGGATGTTGTTCTAGAAGTATAATGTGGATCTTTGGAAAGTAAGGGATCGAAAATCCGTGATGCGGCTCTTTCGGATCGAACTACGTAGGTATGTGTTTTATGTAAGTTACATATTCTATTGATAAGATTTCTGAGACATGATTTGATAATTGTTCTAGGCGCCGATCGCTCATGACGCCTCGATGTGTGTGCTAGGGAGTTGTAGCACAGAATCCAGGTGAGTGGGCTTTTGGTTTTCTATATATATATATACACACACACACACGTATATAAGCTTTACATTTTTCCCAAAAACTGTTTTAAATGTATCTACGTTTTAAATGCCACGTCAAATGCATCACATTTTAATTTATAGTATAGATATGCATAATGTTGGATGATGCTGAGGATGCTCAGGTAAGTTCTAGGTGAGTATATGTTGATGATAGAGATTGCAGTGTATATGATTGTGATTAGATACATTTAGTACTCATTATCCTACACCTCAGTGTTAGTGTTTCGCCCGAGGCCAGGGCCTAGCCTTCACGTGATCATTCACCTCCCGCACCGCACGTTCACCTTGGAACCAAGGCAAGTGCTAGCCTGTCGTACATACCACATTAGGTGGTTCTAACTCGTAGGTGACTTGCGATACTTCGCACAGTCTTCACGTGATCGTAGCACTTGAGTGTACTTATTTACATCCAGCCTATTGTACAGACCACATTAGGTAGTTCTGACTCGTGTGCAGGAATAGATTTATGAGCTATAGATTCAGCTGTACAGGTCACGTTAGGTGACTCTAGCTGACATATCATTTTACATTGAGTTATTTCACCTGGCTTACATATTTATTATTACTGAGATATTCGACATGGCATATACTTGGTTTTCACAGCTTTCGAGCATGATTTCTATATACGTACATCTTGTTATTTTCTGGGAAATTATACAGGTTTTACGGTGAGGGGTTATTATGTTTAGAAAGAGAAATGTGTGTTCAAAAGCTTTGTTCTTGCCCACTCACGTTTTTCGTTTTTCGCCCCTCCAGGCTTTAACTGCTGAGCGATAGTATCGACGAGGATTCTTGGCGAATCTCAGTGTAGGTGGCTACTGATAGGAGCATATTTATGCGACTTAGTATGCTTGTTTTCATGCATTTATGTTCTTAGTTCTTAGTTATGTTAGTAGTTTAAGCCATTTTCGTGTGTTTTTAGGTTCTATGGGCTAAGGATGCA
>JADOBS010301005.1:0-11439 GCA_015708375.1 Cydonia oblonga
TAGTAGTTCCAAATATATATATATATATATATATATAATATGGCATAAAATGCATAAGCGGTAACGCCCTACTCCCGAACTATTTATTTTCGGGAATAATTATCAATGATAAGCCCAGCTAAACACTAGTTTAATTGGCTATCATTACTTACGTTTCCTTACTTCAATTTCTCGATTCCTCACACATTTATCTATGACCAACATTTAACCACCAAAACATAAGGTTAAATCTCACCTTTTCACCACATTCCTTCACACTGCTCAATTCCCCAAACAAGGCTTTTGTCTCGATTATTTGATCTCACTTATTGTATGGCTGCATCTAACGTCTCGTTAGACTGCCTACGTACCCTAAACAGGGATCAAGCCATTCGTAGTTCACAATTCTAAAATTCAAACCAAAACCAAATATATATTCATTAAATCTAAAATATACTGCAATCGTATTAATATCCAAACCACAACAGTTAGGTTTCAAACAACATAATTAGAATAACAAAATTCACATAAAAACACCATGTCAGCTCCATGGCCGTGCGCCGCCGCACCAACCGTCGCAGGTGGCGGTCGCCCGCCCGGACTCGTCGGAAAAACTCAACTATATCTAAAAATTCTCTAAAATTACAGAAATGAAGATCTCAAAGAGTAGAACAAACCTTATACCTGTGGCCAAGGCCAATTTGGCCGGGAAAAGCCCCAATTTCATGAAAACCCATTGGAACCCTAGTTTTGGGTGTACCTTGATTCAACTCCATAACAGCTCCATCGCCCCCAAACTTGTTTGGGCTTTGTTCCTGGTCTCTAGAGGAGTATTTTGGTGGTGAAGATCGAATGTATTTCATTCGGAAATGAGTGGATTGTCACCAAAAGGTCCATGGCACCGCCGCCGCCATACCCCATGAAATGGCTTCATTTACTTCGAATTTTTTGGTGGTCAACTAAGGAGGGAATCTTTAATGGTGTTTGTAGGTGGTGGGAGGTCGTAAAACACAGAAATTTGGACAGAAAACCCATCGGAATTGACAGCAGGGGAACAGGTCGTAACTGGGTCAAAAGGAAACCCAGCTCGTTCCTCTCATTTTCTCCTCTCTCCTTTCTCTCCTTTCCTTCCCTTCTGATTGGTCATTCTCCTTCCTATCTCCTCTCCCCATTCGGCCACTCTCTCTCATTTCTTCTTCTATTCATTCCCTTCTTTTTTTCCTGTTTTTCTCCCCACGAACCACACACACATATTGACATAAGAATCATTTTGTAATAATGATACAAATATAGTGTAAGATAATTAAAATAGTGTTTCATTCCAAATACTTTCGGGTTCGTAACTCAATAAAACTTTAACCGTAACTTGAAATTCACTTCTACTTGTGCCTACACGTCCGTAAGATCGTGCTCTATTCAAATCTGTCAAGAAACATGACAAAATATACGAGAATCACATATGTCCTCGAAAAATCACGCTTTGCCCCTAGGGCATTTTCGCAATTTCACGTGTTAAAATTATAAAAGCCATAATTTTTAAGGACAGGCTGTGATAGGCCAGCCCACTAACCTTGGAAGAATCCTGAGCTAAATTTGACCCAGAAATAAGTTTTAAGTTTTAACTCATATTTGCCCCAAGGGTTGGAGCAAGTTGGGGTTAGTTTTGAAAATAAAATTTTAGTTTTACTCCAAGGTTTGGTGTAGGTCTTAGAGGGCACAACATTTCTTCCAAAAAACATGAAAATAGGCCTGAGAATTTATACTCCCTGTCCAAATAAAATTGCGAGCCCAGTTGCGAACTTGTAATAAAACAGTCTTAGACCAATCATAAATAGAAAAACTGTGAAATAACATACTAACAACAGCCGAATTAATACATAGAAAGAGAATGACCACGCCACTCAGATATACAATTATGAATCTTGTCTGCCAAAACTTGGAAAAAAGCTTCTTTAGGTCGTCCAACAAAAACTGGAACCCCAAGATAAATAAAGGGAAGCCTTCCATTAGGAATTCTCAACCAATTAGAGACCGACGATGAACATCTTACTTACCCAGATAAACATGAGACTTTGCTTTATTCACCAATATCCAGAATTCAAGCCATACTCATTAAAGAAAAGTTGTAAGTTAGTACCAAATTAGCCTTGTTCACTTTACAGAAAATCATGATATCATTCTCAAGAAAAATATGAGAGGAGATGCTCGAGAGGAAGAAATAGTTTTGACCCTTCCAGTTTCAAATAAATGCACTAGATCTTGGTTGAATCTAACCTTGAATTCAACCAAAATAGTTTATTTTCAAAAGTTTAACTAAACAAGTTTTTGAATTTTGAGAATTAAAAAAGTATTATTTTTTGGAGATGTCCTTAAAAAAGGATCTAAGAACAATCAAATCAATTTTTTAACTAGATACCAAATGAGTCCTTAGTATTTTGACGGTATAAAATGTCAAACATTTGATTTTGTGTACAATTGAAAAAATACAAATAAGATTATCATATATCGACTCATAATACTGTTGCTATTTTAAATTAAATATGTGAACAATACAAACGAAGTGAGATAAAACATGTGTAGTCATTGATTTCACACGTAAAATAACATACTCTAATACAATGAAAAAATTGATTACATGAAGAGTTGTTTAACTAGTTATAAACTCATCCAAAATCTCGTTTTCAAGAAAAAAGAGTCAAGGAAGGGATTATATGATATACAAGAAGGGTATTTTATTCGGGGTATCACCAGCACGCAGTGACTTTACGTGGACGAATGTGTATCGTGAATTCCATATGCAAATCTACAGAGATTCAAGAATAATATTTGATCGAGACCAGAAAGTGTCCTTTAGACACAACGGAAAAATCAGTTGGCCTTGGGTTGGATTGGAAGGGTAGGTGCCACAGTGCATCCTACTGTTTTGGTAGGCTATAATGGACTCCTCAAAACTCTTCTCGTTTGAAATCTTCTTTTGTCCTGCAGTACATGATCACCACCACAATATGGGCCAATAGCTTTCACAATTCCCGATGTTAGGCTTATGGAAAAACACATGTTAGTTCTCACCAGTGTTTCATTTGGGATGACCAACTTGCGTGAATAATATTGAATAACACTTCCATAATCATTCCCAGCAAGGAAAGTCTTTTATTCCTTTCTAACGTGGTATATAAATTTGAATAAATTATTTAGAAATAAATTTTAGATGTTGGAAAAAATGAATTGATCCAATTATGGAGTTTATTGTACAATGAATTTTATATAAAAATAAATTTTAATGTTGAAAAAAAAATAAGTTGTTCCGATTATAGCGTTTGTTATCTAGTGAGTTTTTTACATATTTCAGTACAGTTTCACAAAGTATTAAACAAAAAATTTAGTAAAAATTTACTGATCTGATATTGAATTCGAACAATTTGTAAATTATAGAATTCAAATTTGGTTGAATTTACTGATATGTATGTTCCAACGCTGATCATGAACCCTAAAACAAAAACATATATAGAGACATAAAAAAGCACACCACGTGGGGGAGCAGCTGCAACAACTCACATATTTACCTACTAGTTAATTTAGCCAATTTAGCTAATTACCTCCTATCCTCTCTTAATATTCTCAGTCCTCTGATATGTCATATCATTCAATTCCTCACCACCTTACAAAACAATCCCACCTATTTATATCCAAAAATCCATGTGATAAATTTTAGGAAAAAAAAAACACAGAATGACGGAAAGTAGCCGAGAATCCATGGAAGAAGCATCCTCTCATGAAATCACCTCCCTTCTCAGTAAGCCCCCTTCTTTTATTTTCCATTTTTCTCTTTGTTTCTTTTCCTAATTTTACTTTTTTTTTTTAATGGAATATTTGCAGTTCCTAAGGAAGAGAAAAAACATGAAGGCTTCCATGGTCTATCATCATCTTCCGGATCAACAGAAGAAGAAAACTCACCAGTGGAACAAGTAGCCCTAACTGTGCCGACCACAGACGATCCCTCCCTCCCCGTCCTGACTTTCCGAATGTGGGTCCTAGGCACTCTCTCCTGCGTCCTCCTCTCCTTCCTCAACCAATTCTTCTGGTACAGAACCGAACCCCTCTCCATTACCGCAATCTCCGCCCAGATTGCGGTGGTGCCTCTGGGGCAGCTTATGGCTTCCAAAATCACCAACCGTGTCTTCTTCAAAGGGTCCCGCTGGGAATTTACCCTAAACCCTGGCCCTTTCAACGTCAAGGAACATGTTCTAATTACCATCTTCGCCAACTCCGGCGCTGGCACCGTCTACGCGATCCATATTGTTACCGTGGTTAAAGTTTTTTACAAGAAGCACATCACCTTCTTCGTGTCCTTGCTTGTTATCCTGACAACTCAGGTAGCTAGGTCAAAATTTATTTTATCAACCAGCGGTTAAATTCTGAAGCTTTTTGTTTCATCGGTTTTAGTTAATTAATTGATTTATTTGTTGAAGAAGATTTGTTTTGATATTTTGTTGATTAGGGTTTGATGGGCTTTGAATTATTGAATGGTTGGTAGGTATTAGGGTTTGGTTGGGCTGGGATTTTTAGAAGATACTTGGTTGAACCAGCTGCTATGTGGTGGCCAGCAAACCTGGTTCAAGTTTCACTGTTCAGGTACGTACACTTTTTTTACCATTACTATATAATTTTACTGCATTAAGGTGTGGTTAAACTTGTCATCTCATTTTTTTCCCTCTATATCTTTGGTTTTTTACTCTCTATATTTTTGGGTTACGAATAATCCATGGATTCCGGTGTTTTTTGGGTGGCTATCGAGCTTATTACTTTTGATTGGTTGGTACATCGATCGGTTTAGAGGGTTTAGAAGAAGGGTAGGTGTTTGCATTCAAGCAGTGTCGTTTTCAGTATAGCCGCCCATGCATGACACAAAAGTTTATAATGCTATAAGGAAGCGACTGAGATATTACTTGTTTGCATTGTTTTGGCACATTTTTTAACATTTGTATCATTTCTATATATAAATATTTTAGAAATGTGAAGGGCAATCGCTTGTCATTGTTAGCTAGCTATTGATATAAGCTTTGTTTGAAAGTATTTTTACTTTTTGATCGTGTGTGTTTCTTATAGAAATTACTTTAAATACTTATTTTTTACAGAAATTACTTCAAATACATTTTCAACATTCACTTGTATTTTTATTAAGAATTGATTTTACAAGCACTTTCTTCAAAAATAATTTCAATTATTTTAAAAATAATTGACAAAAACACCCATATTCTAATGTTTTGTAAAATTTATGTTCATCAGTGGTCGACACCCAATCACTGTACGCGCATAAATATTAAAAAAACAAAAATATTATTGATGAACCTCACGTGGTACAACGGAGATGATTTCTAATCACAAATTCAGAATGACGGGTTAGTGGGCTGTCCAACACACAAAAGAAATACACAATTGCATTTTGTTTGTTTACATATAAAACCAAAACGAGTCTTTCTCATATTTTTTTTATACACGTCAAAGTCACTTGAAAGATTCTTCATTAATTGAGCTAAGGCGAATCATAGCGCTAGAACAGGTATTGGGTTCGACTTTGTATACGATGAGTTCTATAGTAAATATATCATTTCACTAAAAAAATTAACAAGTTTCAACTATTTTAATAATAAAAAAAATGTAAAATATGATAAGTTATATTATGTAGCATTAAGTGGTATAACAAACGTATGATTGAGTTTGAAAATAGAAGATCGAATGGTTGCGGGATCAAACCTAAAACTATAACATTCATATTACTGAATGCTACGAAGTGCTAAAACCACACCCTTTTGAGTTAGCAAGTTACAATACTTTCATTTGTTCATGCATCATCTCACTTTAAATCTCAATGCTAGAGCAAACTAATAACATGTCATGTCACGTCCCATTCCACATATTATTGGATAACTAACATTTGAGAGAACTATGTCACAGGGCCCTCCATGAGAAAGAAGCAAGGCCTAAGGGTGGGTTGACACGTACCCAATTCTTCCTAATTTCCTTTATGTGCAGCTTTGCCTACTATGTTTTCCCAGGCTACCTCTTTCAGATGCTAACTTCGCTCTCATGGATATGTTGGATTTTCCCCAACAATGTCCTAGCCCAACAACTCGGCTCAGGTCTTTATGGGCTTGGAATTGGCACTGTTGGGCTTGACTGGTCCACCATCTCCTCCTACCTTGGAAGCCCACTTGCAAGCCCATGGTTTGCCACCGCCAACGTGGCAGCTGGTTTCTTCTTTGTTATGTACATATTGACTCCCATTTGCTACTGGTTTAATATCTACAAAGCCAAAACCTTCCCCATTTTCTCAGACACATTGTTCACATCCGATGGTCAAGAATACAACATAACAGCCATCATTGACTCAAATTTTCACCTTGATTCTGAAGCATACGATCGGGAAGGTCCGCTTTATCTCAGCACGTTTTTCGCCATAACATACGGTGTTGGCTTTGCTGCGCTTACCGCCACAGTTGTACATGTTGCCTTATTTCATGGAAGGTAACTAGTCACATTTCATATCACAATGCGTTTTAACTAGGCACCGGTTTTTATAATTTTGTGTTTATCTCTTTGAGCACATAATTAATCACGTGATAAGACATATAAACACATAATATACAATCAATGATAGGTATGTAGGTTTTGAAGCTCATTCTTTGGCTATATGGTATGTAGGGAAATATGGGAGCAAAGCAAAGCAAGTTTCAAGGAGAAGAAAATGGACATACACACAAGGTTGATGCAGAGGTACAACCAAGTGCCTGAGTGGTGGTTTGTGATCATACTTTTGGTCAACATTGCAGTCACTATATTTTCCTGCCAATATTATATTGAGCAGCTCCAGTTGCCTTGGTGGGGTGTTTTACTAGCTTGTGCTATTGCCATTGTCTTCACCCTCCCTATTGGTATCATCACTGCCATCACAAATCAGGTACTTTTTTCTACACCTTAACTTATTCTAGCTAATATTTTCACTCAAACCTCCTTCAAAATCGAGAAATATATAACCGCTACAACGTCCTTATGATAACACTCCAACTCCCTTCCAATGGTACTCGAACTCCCTCGAGTAGTGCTCCAATTAACCTTGCTAATATTTTCATATTCAAATTTTAGCTATTTTGGTTTCTTCATTCACCTTTCAATGTATATCTCCATTTCTAATGACAGACACCAGGCTTAAACATCATCACTGAGTATATAATTGGGTACATCTACCCAGGATACCCAGTAGCCAATATGTGCTTCAAGGTGTACGGCTACATAAGTATGACACAAGCCATCACATTTTTGCAAGACTTCAAGCTTGGTCACTACATGAAAATCCCTCCCAGAACTATGTTTATGGCCCAGGTACACTTCCTATTCCTAATTTACGAGAGATAAACTAGACATATATTTTCATCTTTCTACATCTCTCATCATGTGTTTAGGACACATTCTTATGACGAGAGATATAAACATGTGGGTATCTATACCTCGGTTGACCCAAAGTCTCCCATAATTTACTCTTATTGCCTTTTTTACTAATATCGATGTTGATCACCTCTTAGGTGGTGGGAACCCTAATAGCTGCCATTGTATACTTGAGCACAGCTTGGTGGCTAATGGAAACAATCCCGGACATATGTGAGGACACATCATCAGTATGGACTTGCCCTAGTGACACAGTATTTTATGATGCCTCGGTCATATGGGGCCTGATTGGTCCTAGAAGAATATTTGGTGACTTAGGCATATATGAGGCAATCAACTGGTTCTTCCTAGTTGGGGCAATTGCCCCCATTTTTGTATGGCTGGCTGCCAAGGCCTTCCCACAACAAGAGTGGATTAGGCTCATCAACATGCCGGTCCTGATCGGTGCGACGGGATATATGCCGCCAGCTACGGCGGTGAACTACACTTCTTGGATTATTTTAGGGTTTCTATCTGGTTTTGTGGTGTATAGATATAAACCAGATTGGTGGAGGCGCAATAATTATGTACTCTCTGGGGCACTTGATGCAGGACTTGCCTTCATGGGGGTACTTTTGTATTTTAGCTTGGGGTTGGAGGACATTAGTCTTAGCTGGTGGGGGAATGACCTTGATGGTTGTCCTTTGGCTACTTGCCCTACGGCCAAGGGAGTGGTTGTTGAGGGTTGCCCTACTTACACATAGGAGAAAGAAATTGTAAGTAGATACGAAATTGATGATAAAATTCCAATTGATTCTTTGTATTCTTGATTTTGTATTCGGAAAACAAATGGGATTCATTGTAATTTGCCCATGTATCGTTCATGCTTGAATTAATTGTTCTTTGGCAACCTCACTAGGGTTCAACAAAATGTTCTAAAGTTAATACTATAAGATAGAAAAACGTTACCCAATTACAAGTCTAATGTAACCTAACAATGAATACTATGTTAATTGAAACATTCTTTGGAATCCTATTGGAATTTATCTTATATGAATAGAATTCTGAGAGTCGTGGTCTAACCTTTTTTGAATCTCTAGTGTAGTTGATCAGCATTTACAACGACATTTGATGATCGTAAAAAATATGTACGCAACTGACACGCGAGAATCTTTCTTTTGAACATTAATGAGGGCTTATGGATGAAGGAATAGGTTTTCTGTGTATTCATGAAAGAAAGTCTTAAATGTTAAAATGATCTTTTTGGTATAGCCATATGGTCAATTTAGTCCTCATGTTTTTTATTTGGCTAATTTAGTCATCGTGTTTGTCTCTGTTAGCCAATTAAGGACATTTAATTCAATCTCTTTTAAAAAAATTCATAAGAAAAATCATATGAGATATAATTACCCTCTCTCTTTATAGAAAAATGCAAATCAATGAGAAATAACATATATAAGAGATAAAACTTTCAATCTGAAAAAATGATTGTGACATAGAAAATAGAGGGGGTAATGGTAGGGATGAGATCGGAGAGTTGGGAGGAGAATAATTTTAGTTTCAATTGTTAATTTTATTTCATATTTAAATATTTTAAATCAAATAAATTATAATTTTATAAATAAGTTTATAATAACTTAATAAATTTTTTTTACATAAATTAGATGGAAATGTCCTTACTTGGATAACGGAGATAAACACAAGGATCAAATTGGCCAAATTGAAAACATATGGACTAAATTGACCAAATGACTAAAACACAGGGAACATTTTAACATTTAAGCCTAAAAGAATTGTCAAATATTAGGGAGTAACTAGATAATTTTGATGGCGTAATGTTAGATAGACCAAAATTTTAAATCAAATTTGCAAACCAAATAATGTGTCACCGATAAGCACTATTCTAAAAATCCCCGCCTAGAACCGCTGAGGCCCCGTCTGGGTGCTAGGCAGCTGGCCACCGTCCCGATTAATGCATAGGCGTTTGAAAATTAAGAAAGGGTGCCTAAACCTACTGAGGCGCTCGTCAAGACCCGCCCAGGCACCCACTAAGTTGCTATTCACTTAGACAGAAAATAGATAACTTTCCTTTTGTATTTTATTTTTTTCAATAACTTGTAAAAGACTTGTTGAATACTTAAATGAACACATTATTGCTTGTTTCTCATGTTTTCATTATGTTCCAATAGCTCATAACATATATGTCATTCTATTTTGTAGTTTATGATGAAATTATATATATATTTTAAGTATAAATAGACATTTATTTACACGAAAAATAATAGATTTAATTAAATCCACCTAGGCACCTGCTTAGACCCCGCCTAGCCGCCTAGGATCAAGGCCCTAGTTAACCGCCTGACTAGCGCCTAGCATCTTTTAAAACTTTGCCGATAAGAATTATACACATTAATTAACATTTAAGTCATACTCTAATCATTAACAACCACAACATTTGGTTTACAAATTTGTTCTACCTAGCATTACCCATCTTAATTAGTACAAGTATGACAACCATAGGGCAATTCGACCCAAGGGCAAGTTGGCATTCTGAACCGGTTCTTCTCTTTGTTCAGCAATATTTTTGGGACTAAATTCGATAAAATAGGAACAATATAGTTGTGGCCTATATTGAGCTGTTTGGTTATTCAATATTTTAGCATCATAGACGATTTTATTCGAATTTAATAAATTCATATAGTTTGATAAAAGAAAAACAATACGTATCATAAAGTATTATGATAATGGTACGTAACAAAAAATCTTCCAATTTTTCCCACTACACAACATATAAGAGGCGAAATTATCGATGCTGTTGCATAATATTCATAATTAATTTCTCTTATTACATATACATAACTATGAAATTAGACTGTCATCTTTAGATAAGCTAGAACAAATTATCTATAATAACTAATCGACAAATATAGTGATACTAACAAAGTCACGCATGGAATCATGACCCTCGACCACGATTGCTTGATACTGGAGGCTGAGGAATAAACCATTGGATGATGAGGCCTGTACATCCATGTAGAGTAAGGTATCATCGGGTCAGGAGAAAGACGATTATAATCGCCCGATGCCGGCGGAGGAATAGGCCAATCACTCTCGGGCGGCGAGTAGACTTGGGCAGGTCCCGAGTAGTTCATTTTACATGTGTCCGGCTGCTGCACGCAAATTTCTGATATTGATGGCAAGGGCGGTGGTGGTGATGTATATGTTTCGTCAGTAGGCAAGGATTGAGAGGTACCTAGAAAATTCACCAACAGTAGTACGACCAACTTAAGAGTGTAGATTGCTTGGCTGAGCTTTCGAGCCATAGTATATGTGAAAGTGAAATCTAAGGCTTAGACAAAGACAAGGGAGAAAGAAATACCTATATATAAGAATGTTTTAAACTTAGCTAGGGTTCTTGTCATGTATTTATACGTTTATATTAACAAAAATTTTGCCCTTTGTGAAATTTTCCGATCGCAAAAGATACTCTGTGTTATAAGAAAAAGGTTGAATCAGGAAGCATATTTTGTACGTAGCCCAAATCAACGGTGCTGTGTTAGGACGACTAAACCTTTCTTTCTTACCTATTATATATGTACTCTAAAACAATAATTTCCTTTTTGGAGCAAAAATTTTATGATATTCCAGTGTATCTTGTACTCTAGGTGGTTTAACTTTAACTGTTAAATATTAATTTTTTTCTTATTTTTAAACAAAGATGTAACGGTTAAATACCTCGAAGTATTTTTAAAGGGGTGTGATATCCAAACAACTCTTCTTACTTTTCACACATCTTTTTAATTTTTGGATGTTGAATCAGATAAATTGAAGAAGATCAAATGAGAGAAATTAAGAATGGGTGTGTGAGAAGTAAAAAAAGGTGTATGGATAGCACACCCCTCCTTAAAATCAGTTATTTTGAGTGGCGATATCTTTTTTTTCTTTTTTCTTTTCCTTTTTTTTTGTCGATAAAAAAAACTTTTTTTTTTGTTGATATTGTCAAAACAATATTATCATTCAAGTTCAAGCATATGAAAA
>JADOBS010301006.1:0-11443 GCA_015708375.1 Cydonia oblonga
CTCCGCCGCCGGGGTCCGGGAAAGTTAGGCCGGCTCTGCCACCACCTCCCAATGACCCTGTTGCTGCTAGAATCAGCTCTGGCGGTGTTAAGTCGCCGGATAACACAAGACGTGGATCCGACCCGTTGTCGGATCTTTCCCAGATTGAGGTAATCTATGGAATGGAATTGCATTCTTGTTCAGCTGAGATTGTTGTTCATCTTGTAGAATTTTGAATGTCTCCGAGTTTTGGTAAATATTAGCTATAGCATTTGCCATCGAAAAACTAAAAATGCTAGGAATTCCGTGGAGACTTTCAGCGTTTGTGTTTACTATTTGTGCAATATCCTAATCTGATCTAAATTACGAGAAGCGGGATTTGAACTTGAGTGCATAGGAGGGCATGTTTTATTATGATCGTATCCGTGTTGATTGTATGGAGACCTTCAGCATTGATTGTTTGTAGATAGGCAGCAGGTCTCTGCTGTCCATACATACTACTGACTTTTGATCGTATCTGTGTTGTTCGAAAGGTAATATCGAAGTATATCTTGAGTGACTTATGGCGCATGTTTGTCATCAGTGTCCCTAACTTATTTGATACTGGACTTTGTCACTTGCTTAATTCCTGGTTTACCTGGAAAGTTGGTTCCGAGTCCTCTCAGAACGGCTAGCTGAGAATGAGTAGCTAGCTGACATTATTTTCTGCCCGCACGTTATCGCAATCAGCTCACTTCTTGCACAGTTGCTATTGTTTTTCTTTTTGTTTAAGCTGCTTTCTACTGCAATAATATGCGTCTTTGTTTTAATGTCGATCGATACAATTTTCCATAGTTCCGATTACTGATGCGTTTTCTTATGATACATTTCCAGAGGAATCTTCCTCCAGCGACCGGATCAGGGTCGGCAAAGACAAGTGCAGCAGGATGGGCAGCCTTCTGATTGTGTGAGCATCCGTTAATTATGATCGATGTCTTCGATTATTTTTTTTCTTTTCTATTTTTAAGGGAAAAAAAGTGAGAGGAAGGAATATGTGAGAAAAGAAAGAAAGCACAAGGTACCAAATACATCCACATCCATACGTGGAAAATAATGTTTCCGGGCAATATATTTTCGAGCTTCCTTTGTTCTTTGTGCCGGCACTTTGTTAACTTACAGTTTCATGTTTTTGCCTCTAATTCTTCATTTGCTATTTTCTCTTTTGATTTGTTCTTGGTTGGATGTTAATACTTGCAGTGTTGCAATTTGACATTCTGTTAGTACTTAAATAAGTTGGTTCGTCGTTTTCCGTTCATTAATTTTGCAATAACAGCGCTGTCTTGCCCATTAACCAAGGGGAGGAGTGCAGAAGGAGAGAACGGAAGTGTGAAAATCACTCCCCTGTCGTTTTCGTTGAAATATATCTTGCCGAAAGCCCAAGTAATTGTCTTTATTCTCTACTTTATTAGGTGCTTTTTATTGTGGCCTCCTTTCCGCTAGTGTTGCGGGATGTCAAAGCAAGAAAAATTATCTGAGTGCCTTGCAGGTTACTTCTAGAATTAAAAGTCCATAAAGTCCATAGATTCTTCATGGCTCTTTAAGGCCAACAATGTCTTTTTCACAACACAATATTCTAAACTAGCTTTTTAGCAAAACTGATTCCTAAGATTGTCATAACTGACTTATTTTGGTTTCTGAGATTTAAAATTGATAGAAATAGTCACTGAGATTGTCCAACGTCGACCATTTTGGTCTTTCTATGAAAAATATCAGTTCAATTGATAGAAACCAACGGTTCAAATAGAATGGTTGACAAAAACACCCTTAATTTAATAGAAATTTTTCAATGAATGACCAAAAGGATAGACAGTGGACAACCTCACGACCATTTCTATCAATATTAAATCCTCAGGGACCAAAGTAAAAAATTATGTCAATTTCGGGGACCGTTTTAGCTAAAAAACCTTCTAAATTTTTCTAATTTATGGAAATAAGGATTCGAACTCAAGTCCTAGCCAGTTGACCTAACTTATATATGCTTCTGGGCAACGCTCTTAGATGGAACGAGTAAATTATCCGAACTCTACAAATTACTGTATAGAGAAAATGTATCTAATCAGTGTGGTTTTGTTCAAAATGGTGCCAGAAGAACGTACCAGGAAAAGAAACTACGAAATTTCTGGTCATCTTTGCCCTACAGAAGATATTAACAATGGTAATGGATGAAATTAATCGGCACACTCGAGCGATGACCCGATGGTTGAGATTACTGACGATCAAACTCTGGCTTTAGAACCCAAACTGCTCCGCTTTGGTTTTTCTCCAGTCTGGCTATTTCCTTCAAAAGATTCTTAAACAAGGGAACATCCTTTGATGGTATTCTGTCCTTAAAATGCTGCACTATGCTTGAAGAATCCGTACTTCCGCCTCTTTGTTGGATGAATGTACAGATCTGACGAATCACTACTTCAGGTTGCACTCCGCCTAGGTTGTGACCCGTCCTAGAAGGTCCAACATCAAAGGATTTTGCTCGGTTAAACTGATGCTCAATTCCGGCTTCCACAGCTCTTTCTTGGTTTCCTCTAATTTTTGCCAGTAATTCAGCAGAAGATAGTGCCTTCCCAGCAGGAGCCCCAGCCACAAAACCATTTGTGCCGTTGCTGGGGCCTTCATCTGACCGTTTGGTATTCTTGACCAACTGGGAGTTCACAGCAGACCCGAATTTCCCACGGACAGCTGATGGTGCACCTGCCATTCCTGATTTCCCAGTCCATGTGGGGACAGACACACCATCACTGCTTCGAAGCATCCGTGACTGGCGCAACGCTTCTGCTGCTCTTTGTGCAACTCGGGAAGCTTGCTCATCAAGCTTCATCTTCTCTTCATCATGGGCATTCATGATTACATCATGGTTCATCGCACTCTGAAGTCAAAATTGGAACAGCATTTTAAAAATAACAACGGGAACATAAATCACGGAAGAAACCGAACAATTTCTTGATTATTTCAGACAAAAGTAATAACAAGTTTATTTTAAATGTGTATGCAGTAAACAAAGTGAAGAAACTTACATGTATTCCTTGGGCGTCAAAAAGGCACCTCAAAATATTTGTCTCTTCATCTACTTCACCGTCACTCTGGTCAGCCTTTTCTTTCCCATTCCTCCTGGATGGTCCAGCCTCTGAGTTATTTGCCTTGTCAGCCACAACACCATTGGTAGACCATACAGAACCTCTCTGAGAATCTTGCTTATCGGGTTTATCATTCTGCACACCAATGACGTTGGCATCTTCGGATAATTGACCGAACAGATGAGCTGTTTCAGTAGACCCATTCTCTCTGTCATCACTCAGAGTGAAAAGATCCTTCATGTCTCTAGCTTTAAAGAACCTTCTCTGTTGTGGGTTCTTCAATATCTTATTGGTCAGGAAATGCTTGTAAATTTGTCTATGATATACCTTCTCCTCTATGGTTCCGCGGGTGATCAATCTATATATGGTTACATCCCGCTTTTGACCAATACGCCAAGCCCGCTCTCTTGCCTGTTGAAAGCACCCACATAACAAGGTTTAAAAAAATATCAACTGTTAAATCATGTAGGCACTATTTCAATCAGAAATATCCTAGAAGGATCCATCCTCCTAAATGTTCATGATTTCGAAAAAGGGGACATATCTATGATTCTATGGTAAACCTTTCAAGGAGAGAAGATTAGTTTCCAAGTTCAAACATCTGCATCAAATTGAAAATTAAAAGAATAGTAAGTCCACAATATACCTGCATGTCAGTTGAAGGGTTCCAGTCGGGATCAAAGATGATCACCCTGTTTGCACCTGTCAGATTTGTTCCTAAACCACCCACTTTAGTTGTTAAAATGAAAACAAACACATCACTTGAGTTGTTAAATTCATCTATTAAGGCCATCCTCAGTTTGATGGGAGTAAGACCATCCATCCTCCGGTAACTATAACCATCAGCAACCAGAAAACTTTCAATAATGTCAAGCATTTGCTGAGTTTGTGTAAAAAGAAGAACACGATGCCCTTGATCCTTCCAAACTTTAAGCACTTGTGAAACAACTTTTAATTTCCCACTGCGTTCTAGATTCCCATAATCTGGATTCAGGCCGCAGTGTTCCCTCTCAAGCAGATCAGGGTGATTGCAGATCTTGCGCATGACATCAATTCCATAAAGTGAATTCCTATTACCATCCATAATCTGTTCCACCTCAGAACTAGCAAGAAATGCTCTATATGCAGATCTTTGCTCATCAGTGAGGCTGCAAAAGATGACATGTTCAGTCTTCTTAGGAAGCTGCGCATCCACATCAGCCTTCATGCGCCGGAGGAGATACGGCATGATCAAGTCTCGCAAAACCACAGCACACCTGCCCAATGAAAAAGCTTAGACTGGAAATACGAGAATTTTCAAGAATATTTTATTTTACTTTTCCGCAAAGGTGAACCTAATCAACCACTAAAATACTTAAACTGAGATAGTTATGGAATTTCTAATATTCAAAGGTATAAAAATTAATACATAAGTACTCTGTACAAGTCTTGAGAATTTAAATATAAACTGGGTCCTTCTGTATTTACAAGATATCAATGCAAACCTGTATGCAGTGGATACTTGTAATGGTGAAGCATTCGCATAGCCACCAACAGATATGGGAACTGCAAACTCAGCCTCAAATATGGGCAACACCCCCAACTTTCCAGGGAAAACAAAATCAAACAAGGACCACAGTTCAGTCAGCTTGTTCTGAATTGGTGCACCCGTCATTATAATACGATGTACTGTTTGTAACTGCTTACAAACTAGAGTAACTTCTGCATTTGGGTTCCTGATTCGGTGTCCTTCGTCCAGAACTGCATAACCCCAATCAACGTCAAGCAAACTTTCACCTACAATACGGAGTTGCTCATAAGTTGTAATTAGCAACCCAGATTCCGATCTCAAAACACGGTTGATCAAGGAATCCCATTTTTTGGTGCTTTTAGATGATTCTGGTCTCTCATAATCACTGTCTGATGAACCTTCACTATCAAAATCACTTTCATCAGACTTTGATCCTTTTTTTTTAATAGCAGGCTCCCGAGCTGAATCATGAAGTAACTCCACATGAAAGCTCGGGTACCATTTTTTAGCCTCCCTTTTCCATTGGCGCAAAAGAGTAACTGGGCAGACAATAATGCTTGGTTTATACATATGACTGAAATGCAATGCACCGAGGAAAGACAGAACCTGGATGGTTTTACCAAGACCCATCTCATCTCCAATAATTCCGCCTGCCCTTTGGCAATGCAGTTCCCATAGCCACTGGACCCCTACCTTTTGATAGTCAAAGAGTTGTTTAAAAATGTACTCCGGAATTTTCAGCCCCCCTTCTAGGGTCACATGCGGATACTCATCATCATCTACATCTCCAACATCATCTTGGTTTTCTTCTTCACAGCTGGGAGTGTTTTCTGCAAGAAAAATAATATGTCTCGTTACTTTGAAGATTTCTATAGTCAAGCAAGGAGAAAACATTTAACTGTGCCATGCATCTACCTAACACCACCATAAGCAATGACAACATTGAACATACCACTTTCATGCAAATTATTTTCCTCAAGAGAAATGCGCTTTCTCCATCTTTTGTCAGGCAAAGGACGCTTCCTTTTCTTTCCTGAACTTTTATTCCTCTGTGTACCATTTTCTAGGGATTGAGGAATTTTAAGCGGTTTCCTTAGCCTCTTAAAAGGATGAGTGGGTGGATCAAGCTTTGGTAGAGCTTCTGGATCAAGCAACTTGGTAGCTGGGCGAGCTTGAGCAGCATCTGAAAGTGACTGCACTGCTCTAGCAACACTGGCTGAAACAAAATCATCACTCCTGCCTCCTTCTGCAGGAACATTATGCCCCCGAGATGGCCCTTGTTCTTGAAGGCCGCGCTCAAAGCCCTTTAGCTTATGGAAAGGAGTTAAAATTCCTTTCCGAACTAATTCATCCCTTTCCTGGCATATCAAAAGTGTCAACTTAGTTATCCTCATAGTAGTTAATCACCACACATTAAAAATCTTACAAAGCAACACAAGCTGAAAAATATTAAAGAACCATGTTCAGTTCAAGGGTGTCAACTCACTGTTTCAACAAAGCCTGCAGATGCTGCATCCAACACAGCATCAAAGTCATCATCCTCATCAAATGAGACCGTTTTGATCCTTTTCTCTAGCTTTTTTCCGGATATCTGAACTTGTTTCGACTTCCTCTTGGGTGCAGGCTTGTCCTTGACAATATCCAATAAGACTTTGTCAAGCGCAATACCCTTGGACGGTCTTCCCTTGCCTAAATCCGAAAGCTCCTTCTCAAGTTGCGCCTTTGTTTTCTTTAGACTTCTTAACCGGTCAGTAGCCAGGGCATGCTGGAGGTCATCTTCCTTATTTCCCGCCTCTGCACCATCACCACCATCACGATCACCCTCTTCACTCCCCGCTTGTTCCGGTTCAACAGTGGACTCAACGGCATCAATTTCAAACTCGACTGCCCTCAATTTGTTATACAATTTGACCCCACTGGCAACCGATGGATCAATACTTTCGGATTTCTCAAGGCATTCCTCCTCCTCATTACTCCCTCCAACTTCACTAACATTACTACCATTGCCATTGTTATGTACCTGCAGTTCAACACAACCTACTGTCAAATCCTAACATCCAATTAACTATTCCATCACTCTCCCCATCTCTTCGGAGCCAAAAAAACACAATCTCGAAACTTTCGATCATCTAGGTGCAGTGCAATAGGTAATCAACATTAAAACATCGAATTCAATCAATTCCACATACCCCTGATAAAACGTCCCTCTCGATATCCTCGGGATTCGCCGCCGTCGCCCCTTTCAAACTGTTGAGCAAAATTGCATCTTCGTCTTCCTCCATGCTATCGCAAATGTGAAATTTACGGAAATTTTATCTGATAATTTCAATTAGCAGCAGCAATTAGGCACGCATTCCGAATCGAATTAGGCAGAAAAATCATACACAAATCAACCACAAAACATCAAACGGAATTCGAATTCGATAAATTGCGTACCGAATTCAGATATTACAGATTCGCAGAAAAATCCTCTCTCTCTCTTTCTCTCTTCTATTGTGAGAGGGTTTTGCAGCTACTGCTCAGTTGCGGTTTCCATGGCGCGCAAGGGGCACACGATTATTAACCTGCGCACCCTCTGCGTCGTCTCCGAGAAGTTAACTTCCTCGACTTTCTCACTTTCGCGGCAAGTGCGTGACTAGTAACAACGGGTCCCGCGGGGTGTTTTTTTATGCATTGTAAATACACGACATGTCGTTCACCGCTGTTTTAGTCATTGAATCATCACTTCGGTAAAAATCACGTTCTTAAACCCTTTTTTTTTTTTTTTAATAAAATAAGTCTTTAAATTTATATAAACTGCTATTCTCAATCTACTATTATATTCAAAGATATTTTATTTAATTTTTCATCAACAAGTCACGTGATTTATACATGATACATTTTGAATTACTGTAATTTTCTCACCTACAAGTCTTTAACGTTCTATATTGGTGGCGAACTAATTTCTAATTTACACATCAAAGTTAAATCTGTACATTTTTTTTTTCAAATATAAGCCCTTAATGTCATAAGAAAAAACTATCAATCTATGCTTAAAAGCGTATCACATGTAATTCAAGTGCCTTAAATTGACGAAAAGTTGAATTAAAATAATTTCGAATCTAACATTAGGGATGTAATTGGTAGATAAATTTTAATTAGTTTAAGGACTGATTTTTTTCAAAAAATTAGTTTAGAAATCTAATTTTTACTTGAATAATAATTGAAGGACTAATTCGCCCTTTACTCTATTGATAAAACACAAGAATAAAGAATATGTACAAACCAAATAGGACTAGGAAAATTGGAAAACTCTTTTCTTTTTTTTTTTGAACAATATCTACATTACAGGTTAGGAGAGTGAGCTAAGTTTTACAATAAATTTACTATAATAATGTAATTCAATTTCATTTTTAGCGATAATCGAATCTATAACTTTTTTATTTATAGATGAAAATGATATTACAGATTGTAATACTAAGCCACGAAAACTATTTTGTTTGGTTTTTAGTTTTTATCACACTTTTTATTCAATACCTAACACGAGGATTCAAAAGTCCACATACTAAACCATGTCAAGTGGGACCTTTCCAACCAGTTCTAGCCCAAATCTGGTTGGCCAATAAGTTCTGAACTCGTGGCCGTTTACACACCGGATTTCTCCTCTCTCACGAGACTGACATTACGTGGTCACTTCTTCACCCGCCACGTGTGACCAAGAAGTGGGACCAATGCCAGAACCAACCCCACCGTCGGCGCCTATTTATTGGCCAACTCGCATCCATAAAACGACCGCAGAAAAAACCATCACCTCCGTGTTACCTGATTTTGCAGATCAAAAATGGCGGAAGAAGCATCGAGCGGCATCAGAGTCCAGGGCATGCAATTTGCGTACGACGTGCAGCCCCCGCTCTTCTGCGATTTCAGCCTCGAGATAACCCCTGGATCCCGATGCCTTCTCATCGGCGCCAATGGATCTGGTAATTGAAAAAACCGGGCTTTTGGGCTCGTTAAGGCTGCTTCCGGCTCATAAGTGCTTTTGTTAGAAGTGTTTTTGTCACTAACTTGTCGAAATTTTATTAAAATTCAAAACCCAAGTAGTGCTTCCTGGAAAAGCCTCGGAAGTGCTTTTAGTGTTAGAAAGTACGTTTGGAAATTCAATTTTTCAGCGAAGCAGTGCGAATTGCACTTCGGAGCTGATTGGGTTTGGATACGGCGTCGTCTTGTTTTGCAGGTAAGACCACGTTGCTGAAGATTCTAGCTGGGAAGCAGATGGTGGGAGGGAGAGATGTGGTGCGAGTGTTGAATTGTTCAGCTTTTCATGACACGCATTTGGTTTGCAGTGGCGATTTGGCTTACTTGGGTGGCTCTTGGACCAAAACTGTTGGCTCTGCTGTAAGTTGTTGAACGAATTCTTCTACAATTTAAAGGATTTTGCTTTTGACTGAAATGAAAAGCACTTAATTTTATGAGCATACTGAAACTGAAAAGATTTCGTCTTTGCAAAATTTTCAGGGAGAACTTCCCTTGCAGGGAGATTTCTCAGCTGAGCATATGATTTTTGGAGGTGGGGTAATTATAATTTTGCTGAAATTAAAAGCACTTAAATTTTGGCTGAAATGATAAGCACTTAAATTTTACTTAGTAGTTATTATGTTCTTGTTTTCTTTCAATTTATGAGCATGTAGATATATATAGTTCTTCATTGTCAGTATTGTTGAAATTTTCGATTGAATTGTTGTGTTTGCTCATGATTTTTGGCAGTCGAAGGGACCGATCCTGTTAGGAGAGATAAGTTGATTGAGCTGCTTGATATAGACCTGCGGTGGAGAATGCATAAAGTATCTGACGGGCAACGGCGTCGAGTCCAAATCTGCATGGGACTTCTTCATCCCTTTAAGGTATAATGAGATCTCGAATATCGGTTTGTAAAATGAGATGACTGCTGCTTGTGTGCTTCATGTTTTATTCATAGTTACGTCTTGTGTCCGAGTCCATCTGTGATTAAAAACTCAGTAGACTGGGTATTGACATTGTTTCTGACTAGAGGAAGTTGACAAATCTGCAGGTTCTCTTGCTTGATGAGGTAACGGTCGACTTGGATGTCGTTGCTAGGATGGACTTGCTAGATTTCTTCAAGGAAGAATGTGAGCAGGTACTGACATTATTCATATTTTATTATCGACAAATTATATCATGCTTCTTGCTTGGAGTATTATCCAGGATCACCATTGTGATCGTGCACATTTTGATTGTCGGGTTAAGTAGTTTAAACATCGTTTACTGATTCATTCGACCTGATTACTCTCCGTTGTGACGTATTATTCATCCTTTTGTGTAAATTATAGAGAGGAGCCACAATTGTATATGCAACCCATATCTTTGATGGGTTGGAGACATGGGCAACGCATCTGGCTTACATCCAAGACGGTGAGCTAAAGAGGGCTGAGAAGTTGTCGGAGGTTAATGAGTTGAAGAGTTCGGTCAATCTGCTCTCTGTCGTTGAATCCTGGCTCCGTGCCGAAACCAAGCCTGACAAAAAGAAATCCTCAAATCCCCCTGCCCAAATGAAAAAGGCCTCTCCTTTCGCTAGTTCTCCATTTACGTCGTCAAGGCACATGGCGTATTACCGCTGATCTCAAAGAAGCCGTGGCATAAAATCAGATTCAAAGTCGTACAAGTAAGAAAAGCAATTTCATTCATCAGCAATTATTTCCCCCTTTGGATTGTAGAAATCCCCCGGTCTAGCATTCGGGTTCGTTTCTACAAGATCAGCCTGCAATCTCTTTCCCGATCTGGCTTTGCCCTTCGATTATGATAGGAGCATCAACATGTGAATGACACATGGTTTATAGGATTTGATAAGGGACATTGTATTAGACTTTCTCCCTGTGTATTTGAAGTGATTCGGTCTGTCGGCCGTACTCCGGCTAAAAGGGTGACTTGTGTTACAATTAAAACACAGGTGATGTACAATGGCATATTTTACGATACAGAGAAATCTTAAAGTGATACAGCTTCAATTTTTTGTTATTAGTCTCTGTTTTACTCTTTACTGAAGCTATTTTTTCCTACCTTCGGCCTCCGAATGCGATTTTTCGCGGTTTTCTTTGGGAATAGCTAAGTTATGTGATTGCGTTGCTTAAATTTCCAACAGTTGAGCTTTTCTAAGAAGGTATTAGGTTCATAAGAGGAGGAACTGAACCACCTCGCCCATCTCTCTGCTACTTGAGCCTACAGGCATCGTAAGCAACAAACAAGTAGCTTTCTCGGGTTTGAACAGGCACGTTTATGCTTATACCCGCATAACCGTTTACCCGTTTATGCTCATACTCGCATAATCGTACGGACCCAACTACTGAAATTGGGGTGGGCTAGAGTATACCTCAGGCACCCGAGTCCGTTTTAGGGTTTAATGTGGTGATCGAGAGCTCCCTCTTTTTTTGGTCAAACATAATAAAGTTCATTCAGAAAGATGATTATTGCAAGGTAAGGAAAGCTCAAAGGAGAGGTAGTCCAAAACAAGAAGCAAAAGCACAACCAAACTTAAGATAAAATATAATGAATGATGTATGATGTTACTGTTTAGGTGCCAACACCTAAAAGGTAAGGGGAGCTCCCTCGTTTTAGGGTTGCATGCATGATGTTATTGTTGTCAAGCAGCCAAACATGACAAGTTTCAAGTATCAGTCTAGGTGCCAACACCAAAAGAACATTATATGAGCTTTTGTATGAGTACCAACACCAAAAGAAAATGGCAAGTTTCATGTTGCCCATTGATTATTCTCAAACATTCATGAACTTCCCATCTAACTTAAAATTTGTGAAATCCTATCATGTGAATACTTTTGCCAACTTAATATAC
>JADOBS010301007.1:0-11444 GCA_015708375.1 Cydonia oblonga
ATTATTATCTTACCTTACTGTACTTTACTCATGCTCTGTATCGTGCGTGATATGGGTTCATACCCGCTCACTGCACACTCAAGTATATAAGCACTTTTAGGTTTAAATTTATTCACATTTTACACATTGTCACATTCTATGGCTTTGTCACATTCTATCCCTAGATATCCTCTAGGATTTTCCCGATTTAATACAAATTATCCTAAAACATCCCATCCTCGACTAGTATAAATAAATCATTCTAGGATTATCTCTGGTAACATAATTATCGCATACTTACTCTCTTGTCTACTTCTTGAGTCTTATATTGCTTACTAACTTGACCGTCGGAAAGCCAAATTACTCGAATTTGTGTGTCTCTACCTCCTACTGCAGTGTGTGAATTTAGTTTCAACATAATTTATTCCTCCATATAAGATAGACTTATAACACGAACTAAAGGAATAATAAAAAGTTGGCGAAGATGAAGAAGAAGAACTTAGCATAAAAGTGGCAAAGCAAAGAGCAACAAGTTAAGTAAAGGTTGGCCTAAAAATTATGTTTCTATCCATTTTTAAATTTAGGGAAGGTTGGGAATGAAAAAATGAAAGTTGTTGACCCTAAAAATTACCAAGTCTACGTGGCGCGCATGCCGAGTAACTAATAAGCTAACTACGTTCTTCAGTTATGTGTGAGGCATGCCAACTCGTCGGCCGAACTCGATCAGAGAATAGAATGTGTTGATGTCGCGTTGGGCGAGCTGCTGACTTCTCGATCTTATGGCTGCGGTCGAGGAAGGAACACCTATCGACCTTTTTAGAGCCTGAAGACAAGGCTGCTAGTTCTGCGAAGTTCATAAATCGTCGGCACCGGGTTTTATCAGAGTGCTTATATTCGTCAAAGTATAAACACACCAAACTGGTACCAAACTATACAGACACAAATGCTCGAAAGAAATATATGTCTTGATTGTAAATGTGGTTCGACCATCGGAATGCCGAACTCTGAAACTCACATGCGAGTATCCAATCATAAAACAAAACTCAGCGTTCAATATGCCGAGCCCAGAAACTTGTAACACCTCACTTTGCCAAGAAGGCTGATGAGATGACCTATGCCAACAAGGATTCGAAAATCCTTCTCAGCCGAGACTTAGATAAATAACCAGTCGGCCTCAAAGCAGCGATATCTATCCAAATTGAAGGTGCTCATCGGTCAGCTAATTCTACGACTCCAGTGCTATCTATCTAAACTGAAGATGTTGCCAATTGCCTTCACAATGCTGTTTATCCAAATTGAAGATGTGTTGGCGAAAGAAAGGGGAAAGGGATAAAATCTCAAAGGTTGTTAAGAAGCTTTGCGCAGGGAAATTTGTGTGTTGAATTTGAGGGGCTTTGAATGATGCACTCCCTTCTCTATTTATAATATTGAATCCCTTCATGGCCGAACGAAACCAAACTTTGAAACCTAGAAAACCTTCAAGTCTTCATCAATGGCTGGTAACACCTTCATCACCAAGCTCGTCGAGGAATGCGACAAGTGTCCAGACTTTATTGATCGGAATGCCATCAAATCCCTCTGGTCCGAGATGATTCGAGTGCCTCCTACCAAACTCTGGGACCACTTTTCAAGGAAGACATCCTAGAATCAATCACCAAGATGTTGAAGTCCCACTGCCTTGAACCCCTATTTCAAGGATATGATCAGTCAAAATGGGAATCTACCAAACCCCATGGAGCTTGGCCCTTAACCCATGCGGCCTGGGCTGCTTGGATCATCTGGATAAAGCCACACTTCGGGGGCGACTAAAAGATTCTCGGCATCTTCGATGCCATTGAGATCAACATGGATCGAGAACTCCTAATCAACACCCCGAGTTTTTGGTGTTCAGCCACCAACACTATGGTCCTTCTTCTCGGCCTCATTGGCCCGACAGTGTTGGATGTCATGGTCATACTTAGCACTCCCCATTCTGGTCTTCCAGTTGATACCGCCATTTCTCAGTATCAATTCGACCTAGATCTAAATATGGTTTTCGACGAGCATGCTACCGAAGCTTTGATAAATGACAGTCGGGAGCTGTCGAAACTAGATGTGCATAAGTTGCACAAGAATTTATTCAATTGTAGCACCCTGATCACTCAATTTGATGGCTAAGAATATGCCAGTGGCCACGTCCTGGCCCTCAACTTGACCATCCTCGCCAACTTTTCTCGATGCTGTGCCGAGGCTTTTGTCGGGAGAATCGAGGTTGGAAATCCTAAGCTTCAATTCTTCTAAAGCAATGGGTCTTTCAACTATGGCTGTAGATCTACTTCTGCACATTGAGGTTGGAAATCCTAAGCTTCAATTCTTCTAAAGCAATGGGCCTTCAACTGGCCTTACACTCTGTTTCTGCCCATTCGACCGAAGATGTCTTCAAATACTTCTTCGGCCTTGAAGACTTGTCGAACGATGAGTTTCTGGTCTGCTGTTACCAAAAATATCAATCTTCCATCAGGCTCTCTACATCGGCGTGGGAAAAAGCAGAAGACGCCAATCTCCGATAATTCTAAAGATCATTTATTCTGGCTTTTGACCATCCATTTGGTTGCGACGCTCGACGGGCGAGCTGAAAGGTTTACCATCCTCACTTCATGACCCGTCAACTAAGCTATCTCCAAGCATGTCCTATGTCTTTCCTTATTTTTCGCTCGCTCCTGAGCTTAGAACTCATCTCCGGCTTCTCGGAGTGGGAATATGATGAAGCCGAGCGAGAATTCTAAGAGCGGTGCACCAAGTTCCGTCTTCGGCCGAATACCCTAGAAACCCATTACACTAACACCTTCATCGATTGGTGAGATGCCTACGTCAAGGATTTGTTGGGTACTTCGACCGAGGAAATTTCAAACAAACTTTTCAGCGACCGACCGAGGAAAACTCTCGTCCCAAATTCCAAAAAAATGGCTCAAGGTATATATTTTTTACTTCCCTTGTTTGTTTATTTAATTTGAACTTCATTCTGACTTAAACTCAGTTTTTCCAGGTAGTCGTACCATAAAACAGGTCGACATGGTTAAGATGGTCACGGCCAAAAGAAACTCGCCCATCCTCCTAAGAAGGCTGCGACCACCGTTCATCCTTCAGTCGAACCAACTCCAGTAGCGGCCCCTGTTATACTGACCGTGCAGAGCAAACGACCTCGCCTAGAGGTCGAGACTACTGGCAATGTTGCCTGGCCCCAAAAGCTTCTCAAGAAAAAGGCAAAGAAGGGAGAGCGGGAGAAACATGTCATTTCAAGTCAAACCATAGGAACAACCACTCCTAGTGCCCATCTTCATTCTCCTGTCGTTCAGGCCTCGACGGAAGTACCATAAAACCCTCAAACGAATCAGTCAACTGAGATTCAACCTACTACGCTAGCCTTTGTTGAACAAGTTGTCAACCCATTGGTCGAGGGTCTTGCAAGCCCGGGGCCGGTCGTTGGTCCTGGTGTCGGCGTGGCAACTGCTGCTTCGGAGAAGGCGGTCACCACAGCCGAGAGAAACCCTCTCCCAAATCCAAAGAATCTCCAACGATAGGTGCCACATCGTTCATTTCATCAAAAATTCTATGCATCGAAGGGCGTTATTTATATTTCCTGGCCACCCCAGTGGCCATCAAATATAGATAACCTTCATCGGCCACATGAATTAAAAGGCTGCCTTAAACATTGGGCTCGTCCATTAAGCTCTATGGGTTTGAGCAACGAACCAGTAAACATGGTCAAAGTCTCTTCTTGGCAGGTCTAACACAACTTCCTTATTTACCGTCATTTTAACTTCTTTTTCCTAACAACTCTTTTTGTGCAGCCTTTATGGGAGGTCGAGCTTGACGCCCTCCTCTCTAGCACTTCCTGGGCAGCTGGGCCTTTAACAACCGCAACCGCGTCCGGTGCCTTCGCCAAGCTACATGAGCTTTTATCTCTCTCGACCTTGCAAATTCTCCAACGTAGAAGCCTTAATTATGTAGGAGAATGTTTAAACGACCTTGCAAACGACGGCATTCTGAGCAACGAAAGTGTTGTTCACCTATCTTCTGTCCTAGAACAAACCTGGCAATATTTCACTATTTTCAATGGGCTCTTCAGGCAGAGGATGACCTCAAGGCTACAATGGTCGTTCATGAAGCTATCTGACGAGAGCTCAAGGTCATAAAAGTAAAGAATGAGCGACTGGCCTATCTTGACCCTCAAATCATTGAACTTTAATGTCAAAGGTTGGTCATTGCTTCCGAGTTTGAAAAGAATTTTGAGTGGAATAAACCTTGGCTAGCAGAGTATGCAGCAGCTGGCGCGAAGTGGATACAGTAACTACAACTTGAAAAAAGAACAAGACATGCTGAGGTCATAATAGGCAAAGTAAGGTAGCTAGAATTGAAAGCCGCTCTTGAAGCTTTTCTTCCTTTGATCCCTTAGGACTTTTGTCTTTAGTTTTAGTTGTAGGTCGGTCGACACTTTGTAATGTTGCTTGTAAATGTCCTTTGAAAATCAATGAAATAAATTCTTTATTTTCCCAAGTAATCGGATAATATTTTTTCAAGAATTTCCCGTTGATCAGTAATTTATGGACTAAGCCAGTTTAATCCTTAATATGGTATGCCCCCTTGTCGAGAACCTTGTCGACGACGAATGGTCCTTCCCAATTCGGCGACCACTTCCCAAATCTAGGGTCTTTAATCCATATTGGTAACACGGTTTGCCATACTAATTCACCTTCGTTGAAAGTCTTTTGCCTAACTCGTCAATTATAAGCTCATTCGGCTATCTTTTTCTGCACCACCAGTAAGTTATAGGCATCGAGTCGAGCTTTCTCCAAGTCCTCCAACTCTTGCCTCATGGCCTAACTCTACTCGACACTAAACAAACTACTTTGTTTGATAACTCATAACGAGTTTATGCTTAGCTTGACAGGTAGCATCACATCATGCCTATAAGTCAACGCATATGGGGTTGTCCCTGTTACTGGTCAGAGTGAAGTTCGATATGCTCATAATGCCTAGTTTAACTTCAAATGCCATATACCAGACTTTTCTTTTATCATTTTCTGAAGGATACCAATTAAAATTTTATTACTTGCTCCGACCTGTCCATTTGTTTATGGGTAATACAGCGTAGACTGATCGAGCCGAATTTTCAGACTCGTCGTGTATTTTTTAAACCTATCAGCTGTAAAAATTATGTCGTCGTCCGTTATAATTGTTTATGATACGTCGAATCTTGTCATAATGTTTTCTTCTACAAAATTACAGACCTCTTTGGAAGGTAACTTGGCGTATGACTTCGCTTCGACCCACTTGATGAAGTAGTCCATCGCAACGAGTATCCATGCATGTTTTGCTGATCCGGAAGATGGCATAATTTTGCCGATTTCATTCATGGCCCACCCTTTAAACGGCCATGGTTTGGTGACCGAATGAAGAATTCGGCCATGACTCTCTGTACAGGCCCATGGATTTGACATTGTACACAACCTCGCGTGTATTCAATGCAATCTTTCAACATGCTCGGCTAGAAATAACCGTGTCGGCAAAGCAACCACCGTGTTTTGCATTTGGATTGATGAGCTCGCATATTCCTTCATGTACCTCTGTAATAGCTTAGGTGACCTCTTTTGGATTGTTACACAATAACAACATATCGTCTTCACCCTTTCAGTATAGCTCATTCCAGTATATTACATAATTTGTGGCATGTACCCTTGTCTTGCAGTCATGGTTGCCACTAGGATTATCAAAATATTGCATAATTAACCTTCTCCAATCGTCAGGTAATGTCTCGACTGCACAATCTATAGGATCCTCTCGTTCCAACAACGAAGGTAAAGATATAACTCATGTACAAATTACGTGGTCGTGTTGAACTTCTTGATGAACCAAGGCCAGATATGGACGTTGCACTACTGGTATAACCCGGCCTAGCTCGCCTTTTTGGAGTTGTGCTCCGGAGGCTATTTGAGACAATTCGTCTGCATCAATATTTCGAACTCGTGAGATGTGCTTGAATGTAATGTCTTCAAATGATTCAGCTAAATAGCTGGCAACCATGTGATAAGGCGTGAGAGTACAACTTCTGCAACGAAAAGTTCCATTGAGTTGGTTAATCACAAGTTCTGAATCACCAAGAACGAACATGCGGGCCACCCTCAAGTCGTGAAGGACATTAAGGCCAATGATAAGGCTTCATATTCGGCCTGATTATTCGTACAATTGAAATCCTACTTCAGAGAAAAATACCATCGGTAGTGATCCGGGGACTGGATGTTGATTCCAACGCCAACCGAGGTCGAGGTACTAGAGCCATCAAAATACATCGTCCAATAATTATCACATGTTTCCACCATGCCAAATTCGACGTCGGTGCCCCCAAAACCGTATGGAGAAGGATGTTGAGCTAAGAAATTGGCCAGCGCCTGTCCTTTTGCAACTTTTTGGGGCACGTATTGCAAACTAAATTCGAACAGCGCCATTGTCCAATTTCTGATTCGGCCTTTTACTATCGGTCGAGTAAGCATATATCGAATAATGTCTGTTTGGGCGATGACCTGCGTAACAGGAGGGAACATGTAATGCTTTAGCTTAGACACAATGAAGAACAAAGCCAAACAAAGTTTCTCGATGGGTGAATAATTTATCTAAGCCGAGTTAAGATTCTGGCTAAGATAAAAAATGGCATACTTCCGCCCTGTGTTGTTGTCTTGTGCAAGAAGACAACCAATAGATTTTTCGGCGGCCAAGATATACAACTTGAGGGGTTTGCCGTGACAAGGTGGCACATGGACAGGTGAGGCAGCAAGAGAGACTTTAATTTGTGTGCAAGCATCCTAGTGCTCATCGCACCATTCGAATTTGTCAGAATCCTTAAGTTTCAAGAGCATGGAGAAAACTTTCATCCTCACTTCCGAATTAGAAATGAAACGGCGGAGGAAATTGATTTTACCGAGTAGTGATTGTAACTAGGGGTGGGCACGAGCTGGGCCCAAATTTAGAGGAATTGGACCATACTCGTGGACTTAACTCGACTCGTTTGGAATAAGCCGAAACGGGCTGGGCCCACGGTTCCAATATCATTTTTTTTTCTTTTAGCCATAGAATGTCTTCCCCAACACATACGAAAATAAGCACCATAGCTGCACAGCAAGCAATAAATCAAAGTAAATCCAGATACAAAAACAACAAATCAAACCCATTTGATTATGCACACAGACAAAACCAAACAAACAATGATCAAAACATCAAAATTGAAAAGAACAGCAATCAGAAAATAAATAGCAAAAAAAAAAATAATAGAAAAGAACCCAGAACTCGCAAGGATGATATTGTCTTCGATGGAGACCGTCATCGGAAAAAATGTCCTTCGTGTCATCTTCGTCGATCTGGAGCCCACCATCATCAACGAGCTCGCTATCGTCATCACGTCATCATCGTCGATCTTCGATCTCTACTATCCCTTAGGTCCCTCGGAGCATCTCCGATCTAGAACCTCATGTCATCGTCGATGCCATCTTCGATGACTAGAGTTGGGAGACAGAGACATCAAGTTGGGATTGGGAGAGATGAGCGAGAGAGGGATTGGGAGAGATGAGCGAGAGAGATAGAGACATCCAGATCTGAGATTGAGACTTAAGAGAGAGAGAGTGTTGTGAATCTATAATGGGGTTGGGAAATGGAACTCAATCTCAACGGTGTAGATTTAAGTGGTATTAAATCAATGGTGGAAACGGTCCGGGCCGGGGGCCCGTTTCCTCAAAATTTTGGATCTGCCCCTCCCCGCCCCGTTTTCTATTTAGAATTTTTGGACCCGTCCTGTACCCATCCCGAACCGCTTGGATCCCCCCCGACCCCTGGACCCGTTTGCCCACCCCTAATTGTAACTGCTTCTTGGTTGTCGGGGGTGGAGCATCAATGGTTGCTCGAGCTTTGTTCGCATCCGCCTCGATACCACGATGATGTAAGATGATGTACAAGGAAACCTAAGAAGTTGTCGATCGATACACCAAAAAGAAACCTAAGAAGTTGTCGGTCGATACACCAAATGCGCATTTGGCAATGTTCATTTTAAGGTTATGTTGGCGCATACGGAGGAAAACTTATCGAAGATCATCTAAATGTGTTCTGGGATGTTTCGATTTGCCCACAACATCATAGATATATACCTTGACAATAGTGCTAATTAAATCATGAAAAATAGTATTCATAGTGCATTGGTATATGGCACATTTATAAGTCCCAAGTGCCCCTGGGCAACGAAAAACAATTTTGTGGACATCAACCTCAGCAATGAAAATCTGGTTAGCATGGCCATCCATGAAGGATAACATCTCGTGGTTTGTTGTTGCGTCGATTAACAAGTCGAAGATTGGCATTGTATATTCATCTTTAGGGGTTGCCAAATTAAAATTTTGAAAATCTATACAAATACGTAGAGCACCATTTTTCTTTAAAACTAAGATGATGTTCGCCAACCATTCGACTTATCGAGCTGTCAGAATAAAACCAGCTTTTAAAAGTCGAACGAGTTCATCTTTTATGCCGAGTTGTACTTCGGTCAAAAATCATCGAGGGAGTTGGCGGAATGGTTTAAAACCAACCTTGATGCGTAATTCGTGTTCAACAAGTGTTCGATCTAAACTAGGCATCTCATGGTAACTCCAAGCAAAACAATCTTTAAATTCTTTGAGTAATTTACAAAGCTTGGTTTTCATAGGTTGGATTAACAAAGCGCTAATAAATAAAGGCCGAGGGTCTTCGGCTTTTCCAACATTTATTTCCTCTAATGGGTATTTGACCTAGGGCCGACTGTCTTCGAGCTCGACTGGGGCAGCTTGGACTTTGTCAAGTGACATGACTGGATTATTGTCTTCTTCAATGATGAACTCTACTAAGTTCTCGCCAGAATTCTGTTGCTTGGAAATAGCATACCAATAGGCCAGCAGTCGTTCCAGCGTCTATTATGTTTGGTATTAGACATTAAGATCGGCAATTAGGTCAGCCAACCCGAGACTCGCCGAATCCTGTGAATAATCTCAACGCTAACCTCGATGGCTTTCTGAATTAAAATCTGAGTCAGCTGTCTTTCCTCGTTAAAACCTTGCATGGTGATGTAGCCGAAGTGATCATTATAATAACGGGCTTGAATCATATTAGTTTCGAATGGTTGATTGTCGGCCGGATGAACCATAACCAATTTACCGTCCCAGAAGATGAGGATGATATAATGACGAAGGGATATAGCTCGTTTGGTGGATCCAATCATGACCAAGCAAGGTATTATACTCTGTCTTTGAATCAGCTATGAAAAATGCAGTCATGTGATTACGACCTGCAATATTTACTTCTAAAAGAAGCACTCCCTTGGTCTGGGACTTGTCACCGACAAAGCTGCTCATGGTTATCCCTGATGGAATAAGTTCATCACTAGAGCCACGTAATGCCTTCATGATAAAAACGAGCATGATTTTGACCGTTGCTCTGCAATCGATGAAAATTTTGGAAACTGGGTATCATTCAATATGAGCCTTAAAATACAATGGCTTTATATGATAAAGATTAACAGAAGAATAGCGGGGGAATAGTTCGGCAAGAGCTGCCTTAAGTTTATTTTCTTTGCTTACTTGCTCGATCTCTTCAGTGGCCACAAAATCGACTTGTGTGGCATCCTCGACGACCACGTCGTCATCCAGGAAGTTTGGTTGAGATGTAGTTGGTTGGAACTCGGCAAGTAAGACATGGTCCATGTTGATTTCCATGTTATCGAGGATCGAATGACCCATCATTGGGTCGTGATCTTTGTCTTCTGGATTTTTGGGCGAAGTATCTTGCTTATGGGTATTATCCACCTAATCTTCTTCGGCCGCCACAAGAACCCGTTCCTATGATGCATCCACCGGACCGGTTTCGTTATAACCATCAACTTTAGACTCGCTCGACGTGGGGACTTAGTGTTGCTCTTGTGAAGCTTGCGAGTTCGCTCATGATATATGATGCGGGTGTCTCTTATGTCCAGGTAAACATCTAATCGCGCCATATGTTTTTTCTCATCGGCCCTAAGACTAAAGAGGGCAACGGCCGAGAAAACTTCAAAATGATACCGTAAATATTGGAGGTCCTTAAGGGATAAAGGAATGTCGGTATGATTGATATCAGTATATGGGTTTACCTCAAAGCCGAGAACTCGAGCCTCGCGTATATGATGGAATCTAACCTTCATCCCTGGATCTATGGCCTTTTGGATGATTTGTGGCTTTAGGGCAAGTTAATCCCAGACCAAGAGCCTCTTAGCATACTTTTAGTAGGCCATATAAGTCGTTAGCCGAATGTTTTTTGTGGAACTCCGGCATGTATTCTAAAGTTTCGCCGAGAAACGATTGGTGGAGATTCCATCGAACTTTGATTAATGGCTCTTACAGAGGTAGTAGAGGAAGTTTGCTTTCGGCTTCCTTCTGGAAGTGCTCGAGGCTAGCTTTCATCTCCCCAGGCCAAAGAAGGAGTTTGATTTGCTTTCAGATTCTTCAATTGTGGTTTCAAAGTCATGATCGATCATTTTCTTTCCTTGAAGCAACTCGACCATGATGGCCGGAGGTTGTCAGTCATCTTCGTTTTATTTACCATTCTTTCAGCTGCCATTTGGTGGCCGAGATAGTCTGGGTTGCTCGTTGGCAAGCCATACAGTCTATTCTTTGGCGCCAACATTTCTGTGATTTGGACAACGCAGTATACACAACGGTGGGGGAATTGTAGCCAACACTGGTTGCATGGCTCATGTGGCTTGAAGGTTCTTTGGTTCACAGATGAACTCGAGTTACCAGAGTTGTGTACATAATGCTTTTCATTATAAAACGGCGTGTTGAAATCAAGTCGTCGTCGGGCCAAAGGTGGCTAGTCATTCTGTGTTTGAGGGCTGAGCCTATCGAAAACTTTTTGGCGTTGGCCTGCACCAAGCACTTTTTGAGGTGTTGTTGTAACTGCAGGTAGGGGTGGACGAGGTGCGGTGCGATTTTGAAGCCAAAACCAAAATGAAACCAAACCGTTTGGTTCGGTGTGGTGCAGTTTCAAACGGTTTCGGTTTAGTTTTTGAGAAAAAATGTACAATTTAAAATATACACCTATTTATGCATAAGACGGTCTTATTTTCCTCATAAATTAATTAATAAATATGCAGCAAAATTGCAGTCAAAACAGCAACAACAATGCAGCAAAAAACAGCGTCAAAACTGCAAAAAAAAAAATGTAGCAAAACTGCACCAAAAATGCACAAAACTGTACCAAAAAACTGCACCAAAATTGCACAAAACTGCACCATTAGATGAGTTTCAGACTTCATGAATTAGGAGTCGAAGAAGTGCAAAATTAGATGATATCATGATAGTCTAGTAACCTAGTTAACTAATTAAAAGTTTAAAATATAACATTTATTTATTATATGGTGCGGTTTCGGTTTCGGTTTCGGT
>JADOBS010301008.1:0-11445 GCA_015708375.1 Cydonia oblonga
GGCATATATGGCAAGATAGAATGACAAGGTTAATTAGAGAAGGCATGTTAGGGTCACTCACTAATGTCAATCTTCCTGTATGTGAGTCTTGTTTAGCTGGAAAAGCAGTTAAAAAGCCTTTTGGAAAGGTTGTTCGACCTACTCAACCGTTAGAGTTAATCCATTCGAACATCTATGGACCAATGAGTGTGAAGGTCCGTCATGGCGCTTTTTATTTTCTAACTTTGATTAACGATTACACGCGATATGGTTTTGTGTACTTGATCGTTCATCACTATGAAGCTTTAGTTTGTTTCAAATGCTTCGTAGCTGAGGTTGAGAATAAAAATAGGAAGACTGTAAAAGCTCTTCGCACTGATCGTGGACACGAGTATTTGTCTGACCAATTCAAGGTTTTTTGTGAATACACAGACAACTTTATGTTCCTTACACATCACAACAAAATGGTGTTGCTGAAAGGAGAAACAAAACTTCATTATACATGGTTAGGTCTATGATGGCGCAGCAAAATCTCCCCATATCTTTCTAGGGTGATGCATTATTGATTGCGACATATATACTTAACCGTGTGCCTTCAAAGATGGTTCCCTCAACCCCATACGAACTTTGGAATGATGTAAAACCTAATATGGGTAATTTGCATCCTTGGGGTTGTGCTAGATTTGTTCATAATCAATCACATAAGTTTGGAAAGTTGGGTCCTAGAGCAAATAAACATATCTTTATAAGATATTGTGAAAACTTGAAAGATTATGTGATGTATGCTGAACATCCAGATAGAGAGAGAATCGAGATTGATTCGCGTGATGTGGAATTCTTAGAGAATGACTTCCCAAAACTTGGTGATACTGTGAAAAACCTTGATCTCCATAAGTTGGAGAAAGATGAAGAACTCGTAACATCTTCAAGCGAATGAGGGGAATTAATTTCCAATCTGATGGTCGCTGAATATGATGTAGGAGGACTTGATCTGAGTGGGAGTACACAACCCAGTGGGAGTAATGTATCCATAAACATTCAAGAGAATACGCCCAATGATGGGAGCTTTTCCTCTGAAATTCAAGGTCACACAATTCGAAGAAGCAAGAAATGCCACATTCCCAAACGTCATTTTGAGGTTGATGAGGAGGCCTACATTTGCATACCTTCAGAGGAAGATGAACCTTCTTCTTACAAAGAAGTGTTGTCTTCAATGGCCAAAGAAAAGTGGATAACTGCAATGGAGGAAGAGATGAGCTCAATTGACAAATATAAGGCACACCTTGTGGCGAAAGGATACACTCAACAATTGGGTGTAGATTATAAAGAGACATTCTTCCTTGTGGTGAGGTTTGCCTCTATTCGCCTTATTTTAGCTATTGTTGCTCAACTAGATTTGGAACTTTACCAAATGGATGTTAAGACATCATTTCTCAATTGAGAACTAGGCGAGGAGATATACATGGATCAACCTCTAGGCTTCGAGGCCACTGTGTGTATCTTAAGAATCTGGGAAAAGTATTCTCATACTTTCTCTGTATGTTGACGACATCCTAATAACGGTAAATGACAAAACTTCCATAGAAACCATGAAAGCGTGGTTGTCATCCCATTTTGAGATGACAGATATGGGTGAAGCACATTATGTGCTTGGAGTTAAGATCATGAGAGATCGGTCAAGGAAAATTCTAAGTTTGTCTCAAGAAACTTACATTAAAAAGCTACTTGAACGATTTAAGATAGAGAACTCCAAACCCATAGACACTCATATGGAAAAAAAGTGCGATATTGTCCTTAGATCAGTGTCCAAAGACAAAGAAACAGAAAGAACAAATGCCAAATGTCCCCTTATGCCTCTGCAATAGGAAGTCTGATGTACACGATGCTTTGCACGAGTTCGGAAATTTACCATGTCGTGGGCATGGTAAGCCGCTATCAAAATAATCCTGGACAAGCTCACAGGCAAGCCGTCAAGAGGATTATGAGATACCTGCAAGGAACAAAAGATTTAGCCATATGTTACCAAGGAGGGGATCTAAAGTTAAGAGGATATAGTGATGCAGACTGGGCAAACGATAGAGATGAACGTAAGTCCACGTCAGGTTATGCTTTTGCCCTTGGAGGTGGAATTGTTTCTTGGTGTAGCAAGTAGCAAACTTATATTGCTTTGTCAACAATGGAGTCAAAATATGTTGCCCTTGGATCAGCTGTTCAAGAAGTTGTTTAGCTTAGGAGGTTTCTACGACAAATGGGAGTTACGGCTTATGCTCAAGAAGTTGTACTTGTCTACTGTGATAGTACTTCGACCTTAGCATACATTAAAGATCCTAAGTATCATGGAAAATCTAAGCACATAGATACATGATATCATTTCTTTAGGAACAAGGTTACCAAGGGTGAAGTAGTGTTGAAACATATCTCGACCAACAATATGCTCGCCGATGCCATGACTAAACCCATAATTAGAAACTCGTTTCTTACTCATGTAAAGAATATGGGTTTATGTAGGGTTTGATGTGTTTTTCTTTGTATTTGACATTATTATTGAATAAAAAGGCATTGAAGTTTTTCATTTCATATTTATTTTTGAAATGATTGTTTACACATCTTTACGAGTGTCACCAAGCTAGGATCGGTTTTTCACACGAAAGATTCGCCTTAGCGCTGAGATAGCAAGTAGGATGAGACATTTGTGTCCTCAACGCATTGGACTATGAGATCGGACACGTGTATGTTGAATGTACCAATATGCATATAGTAAACGTCACCTTAGAAATGTCTAAGATGAGACTTAACAGAAGTTAAACATGAGATTTGTTTCATGCTAAAGCTTGTAAAGCCACCATATGAGTATCTAGGTGGGTGCTGAGAAGGCAACTAGGCTAGAAGACTTAGGTTAGGCGCTTGTGTAACGACTAGACTAAGAACCGTATGGTGAATATCCAATGGACATGTGACATGCTCATTGAAATAAGGATATACTATAACATACAAATCATATTGTATGTGTTATAACTGACTGATAGCGGAAGTGATGAATTGATCCCTACTTCAATCATTATGTGAACCGTAAGGAATCTATACGATTCCACCCTTATGCCCTTTAAACTAAAGTCTATGTTAGAAAGATGAGGTTTAATGATCGATACTTTAGCACGTTTATCTAAGATGGTCAAGTTAGCTATTATCCCAAGAGGCGTGTCTAGGCAAGCAGTTGAATCAAATTAGACTGACATAAGAGCTTAAGGAAGACAGTTCAAAGAAAACACCATGTCATGTGATTCATTAGCTGCGTGACGTCTTTTGATATTTGTTATCAAACATAAGACATGGATACATGATACTTGTGAGACATAACATTGTTATTTTTTATTTCATAACGAGGGATAAAGAATGTCAAGTCTGATGTGTGACGAACAGTCTGGGGCATAAAGCGATGAACTTATGAGTGATGCATTGTTGTTAGTTTAGTGATAGCTTAATGGCAGTGCTCCTGGTTATGTACATATTTCTCGCGAGGTCACGCGTCTTATTTCCTGTATGAGGAGATAGACTAAAATGGATTTGAACTAAGTATGTTGATTGAGACTATGCCACACCCTATGTGGGTGAGTGGGAGATGTAGGATTTATCTTATGGGATAAATAAATATCAAAGGATATTCCACCCACATGAGGATATTAACCTCTTAATTATGTTGCCTAGTTTGCATTAACATCACATTTTCTTACTTTCTTACCTTTTTGGCTGTTTGTTCTTGTAGCCCCATTTTGGGTGTTTAATGGATATCACTTTTTGGCTGTCTGTTCTTGTGGCCTTTTTTCTCTCACTTTCAAACATAGTTCTTAAACTTAGCACAGCAGCCTCCCAGCTGCGTCCTTCATTCTTCATTCCTCCACCATCATCGTGAATCTCTCTAGATGACAGCTCTCTCTCCCACTCCGGCGTCATCCACAAACTGAAAACCAACCCGTCATTGTCGGTTAACCGACATCATCGGTTTTAGACCCAGCTTGATCGATTTCAAATTTTGACCTAAATAAATTGATATCAAACTCGTTATCAACCAAACTCGAACTTAAGACCTCTTATACGAGCCCCTATTTATTAAAAAAAATCATATGCCTATTGACTTCAGTTTATTAGGACCATCCAAGAAGATATTATTAATTTTATTTTTTTGAAAAGCAAAATGGAGTTCTTTTGTTTTTTTTGTTTTTGGAAACTGGAAATATATTACCAGGGAAAATATGCCATAGAGCTACAAAGAAAGCCTACCCCAAGGCCAACAAACACAAAACAACACAAACAAATCGGCGAAAGGGATAGGAGGAAGACAATATAACCAAGTTCAAGCGTCACCCCTTCAACTGCCACCATAAATCAAAGGGGACAAGGTAAACCATCTTTATTGAGTACATGAACCAACGAAGATGGAGGTCTGCTGACCCAAGTGAAATTGCATATCTCCGTGTTGCTTCTTGATGCTAAGAAATCCGCCACCATATTGGTTGACCTTGACATTGGAACCCAAGAAATCCCCGTACCGTTTAACAAGCGTTAAGGTAGGAAAGGCCTCCCATCTACCAACATCCAACGAATTTGATAAAGATGAAATCGTATCCTTTGAGTCAGATTCAATGATTACCTGATAATGTCCCAAAGCAATAGCTAGTTCACACCCTTGCAACATAGCCAAAGCTTCGGCCGTAGCTGCATTAGGAGCCTGGACCACATACCTTGCTGCATCGACAAATAGACCCATCGCTTTCCTAATCACAATTCCCACAAAACCATTCCGCGATGAGGAAGACCAGCTAGCATCTTCATTCATCTTGAGGAAGGGAAATGTAGGAGGGAAAAAGAATGAGCACCAGTAACTTCCAAGAACATAGAAGCTGGAGTGGATATGGCAAGAAGAACTTGTGTAGGGTTAATTGGAGAGTGAATAAACTAAAACTGGCACCTAGCTTTCCAAATATGCCAACAAGTAAAGGCAACATGAGAAAGCAAAAAACACTGCTCCTCATTCGACCCAAACCTCCTAATCGCAATGGATTGGAACCAATCAAGCCATAAAGAAATCCTAGGTCTATCAACTTTATAATTGAGAACTTCACCAAACCAAATAAGCTTCACCCAAGGGCATAATAAGAAGAGATTCTCAATAGATTCTTCTTGACTGTTACATGTCGGACACATTGGTGATGGCATATTTTTGTACAAATAAATTCTCAATCGTCGCCAGGGCACGATGAGCAAGTCACCACACAAAATTTTGAAGTTTTGGCTGGGTTCTCAACTTCCAAATAATATTCCAGACTTGTCGCAACAGAGTGATAGAAGATGAGGATCGGAGATCCACCGAGGAACCATGCAAAGATAAAGCATAGTAATACCCAGACTTAACAACATATGACCCATGCTTGGTAGAAGGCCAAACTAGACAATCATTCCTTCAAGGATCCTCAATATGTATCGCCAAGATAGCATCCATTTCCTTAGCCAACAAAAATGGTTGAAGGAAACTTATATCCTAGGAACACGAAGTAGGATTGATGAGAGACTCCACCCTAGTAGCCCTAGTCACAAACATCTCCCTACAACGCATAGGATAACCCAACGGAAGGGAAGGAAGCCATATATCCACCCACAGTCGAACATTACTCACATTCATGATTTGACAATGCACCTCCTTCATCAACAGATCTCTACCCACCAAAAGATTATTCCACGCTCAAGAGGCTTTGCTCCCCTATTGAGCATCAAGGAAAGAACAATGCAGAAAGTATCGAGCTTTAAGGATCAATGCCCATAGAGAGTTAGGGTTATGAATCAACCACCAACACTATTTATCAAGTAAAGCATCATTGAAATCATTAAAGTTCTTAAACCCTATACCCCCATCCTACTTTAAGAGACCAAAGTGGTTTTAGACACCCAGTGAATTTTCCTCTCATCACCAACAGCTCCCCACCAAAATCTAGATATTAGAGAATCCAATTCATTGCACACCGTAGCCGAAAACTTCAATAAATTCATAGGGTATGCAGGAATCGCTTGAGCAACCGTTTTAATTAATACTTCTTTGCCTGCTTGAGAGTGAGTGATTTGCCTCCATCCTTGTAATTTCTGCAAAATCCTTCCTTTAACATAAGCAAGACCTTGCCGCTTTGATTATCCCCACATGGCAGGAACACCCAGGTATGTTCCCGGATCAGAAGCCACATGCATATTAAGAACTTGGCCCAACTTTTTTGACACTGCCGCCGGTGTGTTAGCTCCAAAAAACACATATGATTTTTGTATATTAATGCCTTGCCTTGAAGCTGTACAATAATCTTCAATAATCTTGACCAAAATGCAATAATTCTGCCTAGTGGCCTTAAAAAAGATATGGGATATTACCGGACCATGCTGGTTTATGTGCACCATTTCCAAATGCTTCCGCTCCACCGCCGATTGAAGCATCTTAGGTAAGACATCGTTAACCAACATGAACAAATAAGGAGATAAAGGATCCCCTTGTCGTAAACCCCGTGAAGGAGCAAACTTGTTGCCCGGTTGGCTATTAAGAAGTACCGCAAAATTAACCGAGCTCACACATCCCATAATCAGTTTCCTCCACCGAGAATGAAACCTCATCTTCTCCATAACTGCATCAAGGAAATCTCACTCTACCCGATCATACTCCTTATGCATATCCAACTTGATACCAAGCTCAAACTTACTCCTATTTTCCCGAAGTTTAAGGAAATGGAACAATTCATGAGCAATCCCAACATTATCTTGAATTTGTCGACTCGCAACAAACACGTTTTGCATAGGAGAAATGAGATTTGGCAGCAGTAGCTTTAACCTATTTGCCAAAACCTTCGCCAAAATCTTATAAGAATAATTACATAATCTAATCGGTCGAAATAGGAGACCGATTCTGGATTGTGAACTTTCGGAATTAGTAAAATATGAGTTGCATTAAGTCGGCTAGGAGTAACATTACCAGATTCCAGCATCCGAACTAGGGCATAAACCTCCACCTTAATAGTTTCCCAGAAATAGTGATTGAATACACCTTGAAAGTCGTCGGGTGCCACAGCCTTGAGACTACCTATTTGCATCATTCCCTCTTGAATTTCCTCATCAGAGATTAAAGTCACCAATGACATGTTCATGCTATTGATAACTAATAAAGGGACACATTCCAAAACTGTTCCCCAATCCCTACTCCCCACAGAGGTGAAGAGCGTTAGAAAATAGTCATCAATTAGCTTCTTGGCCCTATTCGGCCGCTTCTCCCAATTACCAACTTCCTTTTTAAGTTTCATTACATGATTTCTCCTCCAACGTTGCATGGTAGATTGATGGAAGAACTTAGTATTAGCGTTGCCTTCCCAAAGCCATTTAACCTCTGACCTTTGCAGCCAAAAACTTTCCTCCTGGGCCAATAACCTATCAACCAATTTGGTCTTCTCATTAATCTCATCAATATGTGCTCCCCAATTTTTTTGTAATGCATCAAGCGTAGACATAAGTTTCGTGATTTCTCGTTACCTCATTTTGAATGTTTTTCGACTCCACATGATGAGTTGAGACCGACAATCATTAATTCTTTTTTGACATCATTCTAGAGCATCACCACCTCAAGGGTGATCCCAGCAAGTTGTCACCAACATTTTACAAGCCTCTTCCTTCGCCCAAAAGGCTTGGAACCTAAATAATTGTTTACCAGCGACCTGCCGGGGATCACACTGAATGATTATTGGGCAATGGTTCCTAACCCAACATAATGCCATAAGTGACCATAGTATTCGGCCAAGAAACCTGCCATAACTGATTTGAAAGTCCCCTATCAAACATCTCTTCCACCAGCTCTCCATTTCTAGTACCACGCCAAGTAAAGGATGGGCCATTGAAATCAAGATCAATCAGCTCTGCTGTGTTCATAAAACCTGCCAAATACTAAGGCCTAGTATACAGAACAATCGAGCCCTCAGATTTCCCCGAGTCCTAAATAAACTCATCAAAATCGCCACCACATAGCCAAAGAATACTATATAGTCTTAAGTGTGTCCTCATCCACTCCTAAAAATTTGTTTTCTCCATCCGATAAGCAGTGCCATAGACTTCTGTCACCTGCACCCAACAAGACTCCCCCATCGTTCACACCCGAGCATTAATAAGATTCTTGGAATACAAACTGATTTCAACTTCCAAGTGCACATCCCACCAGAGACTCAATCCACCAGACTTACCAATAAGATAAATATTGAACCCATACCGGAATCCCATTCATCTTCGTACATCATCGATTCTATGATCCTTCATCTTAGTTTCTGATAGAAAAATCATAGAGGGCCGATATTTCTGAATAAGCTCAATAAGGGCTCAAACCACCGTGTCCGACCTAATACCACGACAGTTCCAAAATATATAACTTATGGTGACCTTGCGGCTATTAAAGGCTAGTTGTCACAGCTTTGGGAATACTTTCCTTTCTTTCGGACCAACAATGCAGCCTTCTCAGGCTCAGATACCTCCTCCATAAACTCCCACATATCCTGATACTCCACTATGAGGTCCTCGAAATCATCATCTGCATAAATAGCGTGCTCTACCAGTAAACATCTTTCTCTAATACTCATTTTCTGCAGTCTCTTAGTCGTTCGTCGCTTCCGGTCCATACTACTTCCACTATTCTTAAACTTTTTTTGAAGGGACGGGATAAGCTCCAAATCCTCATCTTCTGCACTTATTTTCAAGTAGCCATCTTCAACCTCTCCCTGTGAACCTATTGCAGCCAGCCCCCGCATTGCATGGCCTTCCGGAATCTCCTCTATTGTGACTGTAGAAGTGTTCCCAGACCGTCGGGAAAGGTTCCACATGGTTGTATGCAGTGAAGAATCAAGCCTGAAGCCCATTTCAACCTGTCCGGGTATAAGAGGAAAGTCAGTTGATACATTCTCCTGCAAGCTGGGTAACACTCCTTCCACTCCTGAACCAGCTAGCCGATGCCATCTCTTACTCTCTCTAGCTATAAGTTGTAGTATATCACTTGGTATCCACGTTCCAGAACTGCTACCCCCATTAGCATGAGATTCATGTTCATTATCCCCCCGACTCTACTACGAGTCTCCCCTCATAGTACTTATGACAGCACCCGCGTATCGTCGCTCCCCTACCCCTAGAGTAATAGCTCAATTAGGAGCTATAACATCCCAAACAGGAGCTGTCTTCATCCATTCCCCAAAACCAGCAGAACCACCCCTTGAAGCCTCAAAAGAACATTCTGTATTCACATGACCAATTCACCCATATCTGTAGCAAAAATCTTGCAACATTTCATACCAAAATTCCACCTAAGTGTCTGTATCCTGACCCCTAGATAGCCAACATCTAGTTACAAGTGGATTAAGCGTGTTGACTAAAACCTAAGCTCTGGACGAATCTTCAACATCTAGTTACAACTAGGTATCAATGAATTGGAGCGCTTGGAACATTTATTGTCTGAACTAGTAGTTTGAACTTCCATGACTTTTTTAATTGCTGAATCAGTTATCTTGCATTTACTCCCTATCAGAATTAGGGATTACCTTACGCGACAGCTTGCCACACAAACCCGCTGAAGATTCAAAGTTTGGTTAAGGAAATTAATATCCCTACCAACCCCACAAAAACCAAACCCTTAGTCACCCCTGCAAATCCCTTACACCGAACTAATATACCCATTTCAGATCAACAGAACTTAATTAACCACCTACCCACAGATCCCCAAATTAAGATTCATGTTCATTATCCCCCTGATTCCGCTACAAGTCTCCACTCATAGTACTTCTGATAACACCCGTGTATCGTTGCTCCCTCACCCCTAGAGTAAGAGCTCGATTAGCAGCCATAACATCCCAAACAGGAACCTTCCATTCCCTATAACCAGTAGAACCACCTCTTGAAGGCATAAAAGAACATTCTGTATTCACATGACTGATTCACCCTTATCTGTAGCAAAAATCTTGCTACCTTTCATATCGAAATTCCACCCATATGTCTGTATCCTGCCCCCTAGATAGCCAACATCCAGTTACAAGTGGATTAAGCGTGTTGACAATAACCCTTACTCGAAGAAAACCCCAAGCTTTGGACGGATCTTCAAATTCCACAAATTCTCCAACTTCTTATACAAGACGTCGAACATTAGTTTCGAACGTGAGGCCTAAAGGTATCCCTTGGATTTTAATCCAAAAAGGAACCAACTCCAACTTAATCTTTTCCAACGCAAGTTCCTGATACCACCTTTTAACTGAAAAATTCTGTTTCACTATTGCCTAAGTACCTGACTCATAATCTTTTCAGCTACACTTTCATCCTGAACAGTAATAATATAAGTGTTTTCATGTTCCCATTTAACTTCTACCTCTCCAAAATATTTCCATGATGATCAAAGAATGTTCCATACACCCCATTTATTCAAGTTTCGATTCAGCAGAATGCCACCCAACAGTTTGATCCCTTGTTCCATGCGCGGCAAATACATTGTGTTCTCTAAGTGTACCACCAATTTCTCCACTTCCTACTGTGCCATGTATCCTTTTTTGCACCCTTCTGCTTGGACCACTTGTGTGGATGTATAAGATAGATAGATCGTTAAAGCCTTTGCTAGAAACTCCTTAGAATGGTAATATTGGCTTTGTCTTTTACCTTTGCCTTGTTTGCCTTGTTCTTGACAAACAACAACCACACAGAACATCAAAGTAGAAAAATTAGAAAAATACCTAAGTATTAATGAATTGGAGAGCTTGGAACATTTATTGTCTAAACTAGTAACTTCCATGACTTTTTTAATTGTTGAATCGGTTATCTTGCATTTACTCCCTATCAGAATTAGGGATTACCCCACGCGACAGCTTGCCACACAAACTCGCTGAAGATCAAAAGTTTGGTTAAGGAAATTAATATCCCTACCAACCCTACATAAACCAAACCCTTAGTCACCCCTGCAAATCCCTTACACTGAACCAATATACCCACTTCAGATCTGCAGAACTTAATTAACCACTTACCCACAGATCCCTAAATTAAGTCAGCACCGACATAACCCTCTGAATCAGACCAACTCGGAAGGGCCAGAAGAATGAAGCAAAGACCGAACAACCCAGGGAAACCAACCAACACACCAGAGGAATCAATCAACAACTAGAACAATTTAGAGTAAATCGGACAATTTTAGAAAAAACCGAGGTTTAATTGCAACTACCACTCTCACAAAGAAGAGAAAAGCACTCACAGCGAAGGTCTCTCACAAAGGAGAGAAACCACAATCTAAAAGTCGAACATGTAAGTTTGCAAAATGGAGTTCTTCGCAGCTAAGAACAAAATCAATTAAGCTACGTATTAGGGAGAAAATATTGTAAGTATTATAGTCAATTCCTAGTTTTAATTTGGATTTTTCAAAATATTATTTTGGGTAAATTA
>JADOBS010301009.1:0-11445 GCA_015708375.1 Cydonia oblonga
TACTTTTGTGAATTCTGTCAGAACACCGTTGGATTCCTCGTGGCCACCAAAGCTCTGCTACCTAGAACTTGGAGGGGCGAAAAACAAAACGCGTGAGTGGGCAAAAACAAATCTTTTCAAAACCTTTAATCTTTTCAAAGGTTCTAACCCCTCGCTGTAAAACCTGTATACTTTCCCAGAAAATATCATACATACATATATAGCATCAAATCTCAAATATATTCCAAAAACAACATTTTGAAAGCATGCCATGTTATATGCATCAAATCATATATCAATGGTGCATAATTATAACAAGTGAAACAAATAAATCAACCGGAGACCCTGCAGTGGTCCTGTACGGCTGATTATATAGCTCAATACCTATGCCTGCACACGAGTCGGAACCACTATGGTGGTCTGTACGATAGGACTGGGTGCAATAATACGCTCTAATGCTATACTCAACAAAGCAGCTGTGCGAATAATCGCAGGTCACCTACAAGTCGGAACCACTGAGGTGGTCTGTACGACAGAACTATGCACCTAACTTGGATCCAAGGTGAGCATGTGGTACGAGAGGTGAATAACAACATAATCACATAAGCACTAACACCGGGTGCAGGTTATGAGCACAACACAATTCATATCAATCATATCCATCATAACATAAATGTAACTCACCTGATACATACCTGAGCATCCACAGCACCAATATATATAAATATATATATATATATATATATATATCATCACATACTATCTCATAATATCAATATAATTTCTATGCATGGCATTTTGAAACATACTTTCATTTAAATTTGATTTCTGGGAAAATCAGTAAGTATATAGGTATATACAGAAAACAAAAGCCCACTCACCTGGAGTTCGCCCTACAACTCCTTAGCACAACACATCAAGGCGTTATGACGATCGGTGCCTAGAAATTTCATCAAATCAAGCCTCATAAGTCATATCGAGAGAATATATAACTTATATAAAACACATCACTACGTAGTTCGATCCGGAAGATCTGCTACTCAGATTTCCGATCCGTAACTTCCAGAGAGTTCACAATATATCTCTATAACAACATCCTAAAATTTCATTACCATCCAACTGCCGGATCTCCGTCGATTGCCAAAACCGAGTGACGGTTAACATTATATTTTATGAACGTAAAACTCCAATTCCGAGAGATCCGTAAATCGGACTCATGATCCGTAAGTTCCTATAATCTTCAAATATTATGTATTACAACATATCAAAGTTTGGTGACGATCCAACGGTCGGATCATCATTCACATTTTGGTCTAACCACACATCATAACGAATTTAGGTTCGAATGATCATCATACGTCATTCATTCACCAAAACTGAATTAATAACATGAATTATGGCCTAAAAATACCATTGGCGGCCCCCTGGCCACGTGCCACTGCACGGGCCGCCGCGGGTGGCGGTCGATCGCCCCAACTCGCCGGAAAATCCAACTATTTCAAAAAATTACCAAAATTTACAGAAATGAAGATCTCAATGAGTAGAGTAAACTTTATACTTGTGGCCAAGGCCAATTTGGCCTGGAAATACCTCAATTTCACCAAAACCCGTGCGGAAACCCTTGTTTTGGGTGTGTTCAATTCGACTCCAAAACAACTTCACCGTCCCAACCATTGCTTGGGCTTTGTTCAAGGCCTCAAGATGATGCTATGGATGGTGGCAGTTGAAAGAAATTGCTTCACATTTGATGGAATTTGAACACGAAAGTCGCGGCACCCACGGGTGCGTTCTTCACCAAACCACCATCAAATTTCTTGATTTTTTGGGTGAAACATGAAGAGGGAAGGTCTAGGTGTTGATTGGGAGTGATACCTTGATTCAATTTCTGAGAAATTCGCTGGAAAACCACCGGAAAGTATGGATATAGGTACACGGGTCACACGGGTTGGGGGAACCCGTTTCCTACTTTCCCTCGCTTCTCCCCTTTCTCCTTTCCCTCCTTTCTTGCTTCCTAATTGGTTAGCTTCCTTCGTCTCAACTCCTGATTCGCCAATTCTTCTTCTTCTCCGATTGGGCAGCTTGCCCAATCCCCTTTCATTTTTGTTTTCTGTTTTTCTGTTCTTCCTACCCGACTTCCTTTTCTTTCATTTCCCTTTTCTTTTTTTTGCTTTTCTTTTCTTTTTCCTTCTTTCACACCACAACTTTCCAAATAACAATATAAAAAAATTATATTGTAAAATCATTAAAATTTGGGACAAGTTGTGACATATATAGGGTTGACATATCAGTAAAAAAAAGAACCCTATACTCTCAAATTCGTATTGACATGGAGATGATCGATAAATTGGGTCGAAAAGTTTTCTAATTTCACTTGTTTGCTAAAAAGAACTATATTAAAGTATTACTTTAAGAAAGCCTCATTCATTCTCGTCTGCAGCATCAATTTGCAAAGGGACGACTTTGGTTGTAATTTTTATTTATAGCGTAAGGAGGTATGGACAAAGATGTACAGTGTTGGAACAACTCTTTTTCTTTTCTATTTTCTCTTTTCTTTAGCATCATTTACATAAAGAAAAACTAATGAAAAAATATCTCAATATTTTTTTAATTTATCCAAAAAAACTTAATGAATTTTATTTAATTAAAGGGACAAAAGAGGATGAATTTTCTTTAATTAAAAGGACAAAAGACGGTGAAAGTATTGTAAATAAGTCGAAATTTAGGTGCAGAGACAAAAATCACAATTAAATTAAAGTTGACACCAACAATTGTTTCTTCATAAGTCCGACTACTGTTTTTTCAAAAAAAAATTATTAAAAAATCATTAATGTGTATTTCATTGAAAATTTTGTTTTGTGAAACGTTTTCCGTTTTCCATTAAAACTCCCTTACATAAAATCGAAGAGCAGTTATTTGAGTGGAACCAAAAAATGCAAGGAATAAGCTCCAGCAAGACATACATTTGCAGATGTGGTTGCATGTGCACAAATTAAAATCAAATTGCTGCTTAAATTCTAGCTCTATTTATCCTGAATATGAAATACTTCAATGATAGGTTGGGTGGTCACACACGTGTGGTTGCGTTGGATTTCAAGAATTTCCATATTGGAGGTAACGTATAATCAAACATAGTACCATGCGTTCGATTGGATCTATTATCAATCATATGGTTCAATGTGTTCAAAGATGGGGTCAACTTGATTCATTTGTTGTAAACTGAACTCTATTTTTTTTTTTTAGCACACGATATTTTTCTACCTAAGAGGAGGAGATGAACTTAGCCTTACAATGGACTAGCAATAATATAGTTCAAACTCACATTTGGCAAGAATCGAACCTAAAATCTCTCACTTTCAAGTAAAAAGGAATACCATTAGACCATAATACTAAGTGACAACTTAACTCTAACTTTTTGTTGGCTTGGCACAACTCATTTGGAAACAAGGTCGAACCTATGTTTGACTTGGCCCCTTTGGTTACAAGAAAACCCCATTTGCTTTTGCAAACCTTAATTTTTAGTATCTCACACCCCTCACAATCTCTCAAAGTGTTTCCCTTATAATTCTTATGTCTCTCGTATAAAGAAGAAAACCCTAAAGTTCTGTTTATATGAATAGGCTTTAGTTACAAGAAAGGAATCCCATTAAAACCCCAAAACCTACTCTAAACATGCTTTGAAAACACGGAACAAAAAACAAGAAACACGCCAAACTGATCGATCAATTGGCCAAACCAATCGATCGCCTTGAATTAACAATTCCTCTTGTTGTGTTGTTGCTATGAGTTGCTTGTTTTTGCTCCTACCGATCGCTCGCTTGATTGCTCACCCATTCGAAAAACTTCTTCACACTTTAGATAGTGAGGCAACTCACAACATGAGCTTATCTAATTATTTGAATCTTTTCCAAACACAAGCATTTCTGGATTGGTAATAGAGATAAAGTACACTTATGAACCAAGTTTTAACGAACAAGTCGAGCTATCTCATTAAAGATATGAGTTGTTCACTAGCTTTATGAGCTAAACATACCAAAGCTCAATACCGACTCATTTTTTTAACTAGTATTTCTTTTAAGCTCAACTCATTTCACTTACACTGAGCTTAATTCGAATTATTTCGAGCATATTTACAATCCCTACATATATGAATACAATGGTGTTCCATGTTGAATGCGAGAAAGAACATAAAACAAACGTGCTAGGTCAATTGCATTCCAAATCCACAAACAAAAGACATCTAACCATGGTTGAGGGATTGGAGGAGGTAGGGAGAGATTGGAAGGAAACTGTTATAAAATTGGCGTGGGATACATCAGGCAATCCGTTACCCCTATTTTAAGTAAGTTTTTATCATTTATTTAAGAAGTGTGGGGTTCGGGCTAGCCGCACAATTAGCCAAACATCATAATTTTTAGTATTGAATTAGACATTTACATTAATCGAACGTAATATCGATTACTTATAAATGAGAAAAAATATCACTAGATTATAGTAGTAAATAAGTTACTCTCGTTGAATGTGCAACAAAATGCTAATCAAATGAGACTCGAGTGGCTCAAATAAATATACCCCTAACTGGCCCATAAAGCCCATTTAAAGCCCAAATGTTTTTTGGTCTAGGAAGGGGAAAATAATCGATAGATTTTCGAACTTGTTTTAGTTACGGGTTTGGGTTTAAGAAACGGGTAATTCCAGCCCGGTAAATCGCACATGAGTGCTTAAACCCCGAAAAACCAAATCTGCAGCAGCTTCTCAAACTCGTATGTGCTAGGGATGGGCAAAATACACATGGGTTTGGGTAACCGCGGTTACCCATCTATTTAAAGTTCACGATTATGATTATGGGTAACCGTTTAGATGAACAAACGGTTATGGGTATTACCCGCGGTTATAACGGGTATCCATCGGTTATAGGTATTACCCGTGGTTATAACGGGTATCCATTTACCCATTTAATTGAATATATGTAAAATTTAAAAAAAAAAATTAAAAACCCTAAATTTTTAATCTCTCCGGATCCAGATTCTCGAACGCCCCGTCCCTCGCTCATCTCTCCCTCCTTGCTGCCCTCTTTCTCATCTCCGCCGCTCATCTATCTCTCCTCTCGAACTTAGAGTTGAGAGAATTCACTCTAGTGGGTTTCTACGGAGGTTGTGAGGCAATGAAAGTTTAGTTTCTTTTATATTTGTGTGTCCATTGACTCGATCGGAACAATTGGACTGTATAAGTTAGGGCTTAGTGATTCAAACTGGAGTAACATCTTTGTTCTTTAGATTTGTTAGTTTAGTGTTATTCATATGAGGACCATGTACTTAATGTTTAATCTCGTCTATGTTCAACAATGCGAAATTAGTATGCAAGGCCTAGTAAGTTCTTATAGGAGTATCAGCGTTTGTTAGATTTGTTGTTCTAGTTTAAGGAGGTGGATTGTTTGACCTTTCATTTCTATACTCTTCTCATCCCCTCCTGTTTGTGTGGTCACGGTTAAACCACGTTAACATTTTATATTTTTATTACGTTTTGTTTTATTATTTCTATAAAAAAAATCAATATAAAATATTGACGTGGTTTACCCGTGACCACACAAACAAAAAACGATGGGAAGAGTATGGGAATGGGAGGGCACATGCTTAACCGTGACCACACAAACAGAAGGGGATGAGAAGAGTATGAGAATGGGAGGGCAGACAATCCACCTCCTTAGTTTAATACATCTGAGCATCGTATACAATTTTCAATCTCATCATTGTTATACAATGCCACAATTTGCCTCTATGCAAATGAATCCATTAGTGTTCGAAAGTGTTTAGTTTCAGAATATTTTAGAGCTTTGAATCATGTAGTATTCAAGATAATGACTCCTTTTTGTTTTTATAAGCTTTACTTTGTAATCATATAGATTATAATTAAAGATTTGCTTGGGTGTAGCAGAAAAATATCGTTTGTAAACTATTATTTCAATTATTGGAATTGTATAAGGACTTGAATGATTAAAATAGGGAAATGCATGCTAAAATGTACCTATAACAATGTTTAATTGTCAGAAAACAAAAATTATGACAAATTTTTCTTTTTTAATTTTCAAGTTGTTAAAAAAAACATGTAGAAGGGTGAAAAAAAAGGGTAAATGGGTAAAAAAAAGAAAGATAAACGGGTTCAAAAATGGGTAAACGGGTAAATGATTATGGTTAAATGGGTAAACGGTTATGGTTAAATGGGTACACGGTTATAGGTATGGTTAACCGTTTATAAACGGTTATGAGTATGCGTATAACCGTTTATGCAATTACCCAACGGGTGAACAGTTATACAGGTATGAACATAAACGGTTATGGGTAAATAACCGCGATTACTTGCCCACCATAACCGTTGCCCATCCCTAATGCCGAGATGGCAAAACTCGAGAAAGACTACATGAATCTTACCTGAGAGGTTGTCTACAGGAGCCAGTTAGGCCTTTATTTTGTGATTCACATGAGGGAGTCAATGCACCATGCTATTTTTTCTTGTTACAGGCTTTACTTGAGAACCCCTCCATTGTTCAAGCAACAGATAGTATGTGCAAACTACATTTATCAAACTATTATATTTATTTTATAATACAAATTGGCTCTCCCATAATCTATCATTTTCCCCAAATTTCAGAAGTTCCACTACAACAGTTACTATTTAGTCAGATTATGCTGATACTAGGTTATTATTAAGAGTGTAAGGAGGTTAATTAAGAGGAATGGACCGGCTCAATTTAACCTAAATCCTGGCACATCAGGCTTTGGGTCTCCTGATTTGTAGTGACGTTTGTGCTTAGTTCTGATTGAAATCAAGCCAGTCCCAATCGATCATGGTTTATGCGTATTAGGTGGAAAGTTCAGAGTAGTCCAATTGGTCAGAAATATACTTGCCTTCGACTAAATTACACACTTTTGCGATTTTGATTACAGCTTCCAAAGAAACACAATTAAATCAACATTCGAGAGGTATGTATTTGTTGCAACTGATTCACATGAGTCGAATTAGGTCCTTACCAACGAAAAATTTGTTGGGTTTTACGGCTCAATTAGGATGATGCAAAAAATTAGGTTTGTGTTACCTATTTGGTTTTGGTGTCCTATTTGGGTTTGGATTTTGACTTCTTAATTGGTTTCCTTGGTGGAGAGATTTTGTTAATTACCTATTTGATTAGGATTTGGATTTACTTCCTATTAGGATTCTTATTGTAACATAAGTCCTAAGCACTATAAATAGGACCTTAGGGTTCGTGTTTTTGTGTGGCTCTTTTGTGTGGCAATTTGGTGAGAGTCAATTTGTGAGTTTGTGAGTTAGAGAGCAATTTGAAAGAATCTTCTCCATTAGTTTTGAGTTCTCTACTCGATTTGGTTTAGGATTTGTAATTTGTGGGATTTGAGTTGTGAGAGTTTAAACACTCTTTTGTAATCTCCGTTTGTTTAGTGAAATTCCTCGCTGTGCTTCGCCCGTGGACATAGGCTTTACGCCGAACCATGTAAATCTCGTATTAGTTTGAGATTGTTTTAGTTTTCACATACGACGTTGATATTGGTACTTTGTTAGAATTTGCTTCCGTTTGCGTATAAAAATACAACAAGTGGTATCAGAGCCTAGGTTTCGACTTGGGCTTTGCTTGGCAGTCACCATGAAGCCTTCTGTGTCATCGGTGAAAGTTGACATTGAAAAGTTCGACGGCAATGACTTTGGTATTTGGCAATTGAAGATGCGTGTTTTGTTAGTTCAACAAAGGCTTTTAAAAGCGCTAAAGCGTGTGAAGACTTTGCCGAATTCATGGGTTGATGAAGAAAAAGAAGACGTTATGGAGTGGGCACTTGGAGCAATCCTGCTAACTTTATCGAATGAAGTCTTGCGTGAAGTTGGTAGCATCAAATCTGCACCGGAGTTGTGGCAAAAATTGGAGAGCTTGTATATGACCAAATCCCTTGCTAAACGGTTGCATTTGAAGAAAAGTTTGCATACTCTTTGTATTGATGAAGGTACGTCAATTCATAAGCATGTTAATGAATTCAATAAACTTATGGGGATTTGAAAAGTGTGGACGACCAAATTAGTGATGAAGATTATGCGATAACTTTGTTGTGTTCTTTATCTCCTTCGTATGAACATTTTGTCGATACCATGCTATTTGGTAGAGAAAGTCTTAGTTTGGAAGATGGTAAAGCCGTTTTGAATTCTAAAGAGCTAAAGAATAAAGTGTCTGACACACAAGATGGAGCTTTGGTAGTTCAAGGAAGGAATAAGGAAAGGAGCAAACTTGGAAAGAACACTTGTAGCTATTGTTTTAAGGAAGGCCATTAGAAAGTAGATTGCCCTAAACTCAAGGGCAAAAAGAAGCCGTTTGATAAGTATGTTGCTAGTGTTGATGCAAACATTGCAGAAGATCGTTGTTCTGAACTCCTCTAAAGGTTATGTGAGGAGGTGGAGCTTGGTACTCAAGTTCTTTGGGTGGAGTGCAATTCACACTTTTTTGTTCGTATGTTCAAGCTTTTGCTTGGATTTTGTTTCGTATTTGTTAGTTTTCGTAATGGAATTTGTTGGAGAAGGCGTTGGAGGAAATCCCAAATGTGAAGTTTGTATTTTATTTGGAAGTTTGGTAATTTCTCGTCAAGATGGAGATTGTTGGGTTTTATGGCTCAAAATTAGGATGAAGCAAAAAATTAGGTTTGTGTTACCTATTTGGTTTTGATGTCCTATTTGGTTTTGGATTTTAACTTCTTAGTTGGTTTCCTTGGTAGAGAGATTTTGTTAATTACCTATTTGATTAGGATTTAAATTTACTTCCTATTAGGATTCTTATTGTAACCTAAATCCTATGCACTATAAATAGGACCTTAGGGTTAGTGTTTTTGTGTGGCTCTTTTGTGTGGCAATTTGGTCAGAGTCAATTTGTAAGTTTGTGAGTTAGAGAGCAATTTAGGTTCTCTACTCGATTTGGTTTAGGATTTGTAATTTGTGAGATTTGGGTTATGAGAGCTTAAACACTCTTTTGTAATCTCTGTTTGTTTAGTGAAATTCATCCCCGTGCTTCGCCCGTGAACATAGGCTTTACGCCGAACCATGTAAATCTCGTGTTCGTTTGAGATTGTTTGTTTTAGTTTTCACTTACGACGTTGATATTGGTATTTTGTTAGAATTTACTTTCGTTTGCGCATAAAAATACAACAAAATTTACCGCAGCCAAACGTTAGGTCCTTTCCATTAGTTAAGTAGATTTTACGTAGCAGCATTCTCATTTAAATAGGGGAAATCAATCAGTAATCTTAATTTTTTAAGGAACACAAAAATATTTCCCAACTTGCTTGTTTTCCTTGCTTAAAAAATTATAAGCGTAGAGAGGAATGGATATTTCCCAACAAATAATGCAAAAACCAATAATAAAGATTTGTAAATGAATTTTGGGGTTAATGTGTATAGCAATTGCATCAGAAAATCAAACCTTGAATATCATACAGCAAACATGGCTCTGCGGGGAGCCCCCTTCAAGCACGATGGAACTCTGATGGGACTGTCCCATCATGCCACCTATAGAAAATAGCAATTGATAAGAGTCAATATTCAATAAGTTTATCTCACAATTACTTGATTTAAACCGATTCTTTTCATATGATTCATCACATAAGGGGTTTCTGAGAAATCCAAGCAACCAAGATACTGGCAGGATTCGGAGATAAATCGCGACACGCTATGCAATTCAATGACAACCGAAAGGGAAGTAGTAGCACTGGTGATATTAGGATACAATCACAAAAGCATTGAAATGCTTAGCTTTTAGTCTAACAATTTTTCTTCTTTAGAGAAGAGAGGCAGGGGAAGGCAATAGGGACAGTCTGACAGGATTTTCTATAAACCAGATTTGCGCTACTTCACAACAGTCGCTCAATCTCACTCTAGGTTCTAAGTTCTATACATACATACATACTATATATATATAGACATACCAATACTATTACTTCAAATAACTATTAATTAAGAAGAATAAGAAACCATATGTGTGTGTACAATGGCAGCAGATACGGATATTAGTAATGGTGGAGATCAAACTCCCAACGGATCAGATATGTGAAAGAGAGAGGAAAAATAAGGGTCATATATGAATATGTGCAGTTTTCCTTATTCAATTAAAGCATTTAAATTCCTCTAATCTTCATCTTTTTAAACCATAAAAACAACAATCCCAGATTTTGGGTTGAACAACTAGTCATGGATATCCCACATCAAATCCAAATAAGAGGAATAAACAACTTAAAAAGCAGCAACATTGCTACTTGCTAGTCTTTCTACATGATCTAAGAATACAATTAATTAAATAGATATAGGATCACATTGACCATAAAGTATTACCTGCAACCCAAAAACTAAAAATAAGATAAGAGACTTGGCGGAAAACTCGAAATCCCGCATCGAAAAAAACTCAATATTACGCAATTAGATCATCAGGTTTCATGGCATATTGTTTTTCGTTTAAGAAAACGTTCTTGCAGTTTATCGTACAAAAAATCCTACTCGAAGTAAAAATTAACAGTAGTAAGTCATAGCAGCATAAAGTATAATCAGTAAATTATATTCAACAGAACATAAAACATAATTTGACTAATAAACATTTAACTCAATAAATTCACTACCACATCAAACTTGAGAGTCCAACAAGTCTAAATATGTCAAAACCTTCTCCATATTCAACTTCAATTGCCTGAAAATACCCAAAAACGGAGCAAATCTTAATTTCATCAAAATTGCTTACCCAAGGATTAGTTAAAAAAGAAAAAGAAAATAATCAAACCTCAGAAGCTCTGGATTTTTAATCACCATAAAAATTACAAATTAAACCCAAACTACAACTAAAAAAAAGCAAACATCAATTATCTAGATATATAAAAGAGAGATTTTTTAAAACTATAATTGTAAGTGGTTGGAATTTTCTGTGTTTGTCCCAGTGACTTGGGAGAAAGAAAAACAATGGGGTGTTTGATTGAAAAGCAGAAGTCTTTGAAGAGAGATAGAGAGATTACATGCCTCATCAAGGATGGACAATGGGGTGTTTGATTCAATCCTATCAGCGGCTGACAAATGAGGCACATCGAAGTCTGAAGACAGGTAGAACAACGGCTGGCCCGTTCTTGCGGACCTAAAGAAGTTTATGAAAAAAAACTCATAATTCAGATGATTGATAATACTGGATTTAGGAAAGAAGCAAGCTGACGAGGTGGCGGTGATACTCGATTATGCCCAAACTCACAGACCACTCATACGGTACTCATAAACATAAATTAAACATAATTAAAAAAATACAAATAAAACAAACAATAATCAGCAAACAAAAACACTAAACATTACAAAATAAAGTCAAAACCCCAACAGAGAAAATCAAATGCTAAAACCAAACCCTGCATCCTCATCAGAACAAATCAAAAAAAAAAAAAAAAAAAAAGGTTAAAAAAG
>JADOBS010301010.1:0-11446 GCA_015708375.1 Cydonia oblonga
GAAACTAATATATGGGTACAAATTAAAAATGAAAAGAAAATTGGTACAAATTAAAAAATATTTGCAAATTAAAAATAGGTACAAACTAAAAATAAAAATATATGATAAAAAATTTAGCCATAAATATGAATATACTAATTGTAACATTTTTAACACTAAAGGAATATATTTTAAAAATAAAAATATTTTATTATCCAAATAATTAATGATGTTATTAATACCCAAGGACCTTGATCAAAAATTGAAAATGAATAGGATTTTAATCAATGGAGTAACAAAAAGAAGAATGTGAACCTAATTTCTCCTTACAGAAGTAACTTGGATTGGTTGAGAGTAACATATAGCTTGCTGTTCAATATATATATATATGTATATCCTTAAGAGTTAGAGACCTCAAAACCTATCAATTAGCTACCTGGTGAGAAGAAAAAGATGGCTTCCAATGGTACCCAAACAGCAGCCAAAATTTTTCAATTGGCTGCTACAAATTTTGAAAAATAGAGTTGGTAGTGATTAATTCGAAACAGTAGAACATATGAGAAAATTTTCTCAGTTTGCAACATAATTGTTGCTTCTTGCGGTGATTCGCCTATCATTATCTGGCGAGCGCAAACCCTGCAAAGACCAAAAATCCCAAAAAATCAGTGTATATCACTCCTTGCAAAACTCCAAAATCAGAAAATTAGAAAAATAAAATTTGATAACGTTATATCTGAAGAAACCCCAAATTCTCTGCAAAAAATAATCAGCAAATTAATCATATAAATTGTGATTTGGAAGAAAATTTAGGAGAAGGGTAAGATTGAAACGCAGAGGCAAGCCTTGTCCCATAAGCATGGACGGAACTGGCTTAGGCCCTGCGAGGGCCAATGCCCCCACTCAATTATTTAATATACTTTTTTTAGGTTGCTTGTGACATTAGTATTAACTCTTTTATGCGCTATTGTCATCGTTGAAAGTGCATATTCAACCATAAAATTTCTGAAGATCGAGTGAGAAATTAGATGGGAGATCAATGGATGAATGATAACATAATTATTTTGTATGAAGAGAGATTTGATGGTATATTAGTAATGAAGTTGTCATGCAACGTTTCAAAACATGAAATGCATAGAGGGATATTGTAATAAGGTACTACGAGTGACTTGATCCCTCAACGATGGTACGTAGGCAATCTAGGGCTCGACCTAGGTGCAGTCACAAAATCAAATAAACACCCAAATCTCCAAGTTACTATTTTTTCATATTAGAATCGAAGGGTGTTTCCTTTTTAACAAAGGATTGTAATTAATATATGCATAGTCTAGAATGGGTCGAACTCAAATTAATAAAACCCTCTTCGGAAAAATGAACGAGGGTAAAATTTTATTGAGCGAATTATTTGTTTACATATTGTGTACAATTTTTGCTCAACAATGATAATTTGCTTTAGTGGTATTACCACACCAGTTTGGATTTTAAGGCAATCTGAAGTAAAAAGATCAGGCTATCTTACTTTTCGAGTATTCCTTTACAAGCAAGCTCTATTCATCCATTTTATTTTCTCAGGCCTTCAGGGTGAGCTTAATCTTTTAAGCTACTGGTACTGTGATTAGATGGAGTCACGCTTCATTGATGTTTGGCTCTTGACTCTAAACCTTAAAATTGAAAAAAGCACTTGTTGGAATGGATCAAAATCACAAGTATGAGTTGTAATTATCACTATAGCTAAGTTATGGGTTAAAGTGATGGCTACAACCTTTCAACTTGTCATCTCATTTCTTGTTCAACAATACTTTTCTCTTTGTCAATGTTTTTCCCTAAAATCTGGGATTTCCGTACTTGTATATTATTATTTGTTTAGTCCTTTGTGTGTTTGGTCTTTAGGGCAAAAATCATGTGGTAGTGCAGTGGCAAAAGTCCACTAAATTGTAATCAGTTTTCCGGCTCTTTAAAAGAGCTTTGTTTTCTCTCTTGTAAAGTTTTATGATCAATATACAAACCTTGAAATTCATTATGGTATCAAAGCAGTGACCATAATGGCCTGTCTCTGCATATCTTCTTTAACCTTTCTTTTTCACAGTTGTTTCAAATGGCTGAGGAAAATCCTTTCAGTCATGATGCTGCAAGCTCTAGTGTTTCACTCACTTCAAATTTCACTAAAGTAGAAGTTAATCCAAATCAAAAACTCAGTTCAGTTTTGCTGAATGAGTTTTACTATCTTCCATGGTCTCGAGCAGTTTCACTTGCTTTTGGTTGAAGATCAAAGCTTGGTTACGTGAATGAAACCATTCAGGCACCTGAAATCTCATCACTTTTATATGAGACATGGTTATGCAAGGATCAACTTGTCATGTCATGGCTTCTCAACTCCATGGAGAGGAAGCTAGCTGAGATCTTCAGCTACTCAAAGTCTTATTTTCATCTCTGGAAAAATGTCTGCGAGATGTGTGGAAATCAAAACAATGATGCCCAGATTTTTCAACTGAAAAGGGATCTTGCAGGTTTGCAACAAGTGAGTAAATCTTTTGTTCAACACTTAGGTGATATTAAGAGTACGTGGAATGAGCTTGATGTATACAGGCCTCACACCACAGATGCTTCCGTGCTTATGAAGAGAGCTGAAGAAGATAAGATTTTTCAACTCTTGTCTAGTCTTAGCCCAGACTATGAAGATCTACGTAGTCATATTCTGATGAACAATGAGTTGCCTTCTTTCTCAAGTCTATGTGCCATTATTCAACGTGAAGAAACTCGAAGGAAAGTGATGAACCTTGAAACCAAACCAGCTTGCTTGAGTCTAGGGCATATTTTTCCAACCACAAGTTCTTGGATGATAGAAGAGACAAGGGGAGAATGTTTGACCTGAAGTGCAAACATTGCAACTATGGTGGACATACCATTGATAAATGTTGGATTCTGCATCCTAAGCTCAAGCCAAACTTTCAGAAGAACAACGGGTTCCAGAGAAACTCACAACCACCCTTGTACAAGGCTATCATGCAGCTTTAGCTGCTCCTCCTTCCGCAAGTGAAAGTTTGCTTGACTTCACTTCAAATCCCGTAAACTTGATCAACGAGTTTGTTGTTTATTTACAAGGAAGACAAAGAAGTGGAGATATAGAGAACACAACTACGGCTGAAATTGAAAACCCTACTACCTTGATGAGCAAATTTGCTGGGTTTCTCGTTAATTCTGATCATGGAAGCTCAAGTAGACAGATTCCAGGTATATTGAAAGCTTTCTCCACTGCTTTAAATGCTATTCTTGTGCATGATTATTGGATAATAGACTCAGGAGCCACATACCATATGACAAACAAATCTTCACATTTGCATGACTTCGAAAAAATGAAAAACTCTTCACAAGTGTCAGTAGCAAATGGTAAGGGTGTTTCAGTTATTAGAAAAGGGAAAATTAAGTTGATCTTTGATCAAATAGAGTCAATAGCCTTGTATGTTCCTTCCTTTCCATTTCACCTTTTGTCAGTAGGAAAAATGACAAGACAACTAAATTGTCATGCTGTTTTTTCTTCTGATCAGGTCATCTTTCAGGATATAGTCACCAAGAGGAAGATTGGTGAGGGTTTCTTCCTAAATGGGTTGTAATATCTTTCAAAAGATCTTCCAAAACCTAAAAGCCTTCAAGTCAGCTCAAGCCTTTCTCAGGAACAACTAATTTGGCATCATCGTCTTGCTCATCCTTCAAACCATGTTTTGTCCATTTTGTTTCCCACAATGTGTAAAAGTAGTTTGGAGTGTGATACATGTCACTTCTTAAAATCTACTAGGTTACATTTCAATTCATCAGTGTCTAGAGCTAGTAAATTGTTTGAACTTGTTCATTAAGATATTTGGGAACCTACAATTGAATCTTTTGATGGTTATAAGTGCTTTGTAACATTTATGGATGATTATTCAAGGATTACTTGGTTATACCTTTTAAAGTGCAAGAATGAAGTCATGAATGTGTTTAAAGATTTTCATAAACTTGTAACAACTCATTTTGGTTGTCATATCCACACCTTAAGGTCTGGCAATGGCACTATGTACATGTCAAATAACATGTCTCAATACTTAAGTTCCCATGAGATATTTCATCAAACAAGTTGTGTTGGCAGTCCTCAACAAAATGGAGTGGCCGAGAGGAAAAATAGGGATTTGTTTGAGAAGACTAGAGTCTTAATGTTGCATATGAATGTTCCCAATAAGTTTTGGTCTTAAGGGGTGCTTTCTACTACCAACTTGATCAATAGACTACCTAGTAGGGTGTTGGATCAAAAATCACCCTACAAAGTCATGAAAGGAAGAAAGATCGACTTGTCTCATTGGAAGGTCTTTGGTTGTACTTGTTATGTTCATGTTGCTTCAATACATCGTGACAAGCTTGATCCAAGAGCTAACAAATGTGTTTTTCTTGGGATATTCTTCTACACAAAAAGATTACAAGTGTTACAATCCTTCTTCAAGGAAAATCATTTTCTCAAGGGATGTAAAGTTTGATGACACTACACCTTTCTTTAAACAATCAATGAAGGGTTTAAGTCAGGGGGAGAATGTTTTTGAAACCTTTCCTTTACCAAGTCCAACAACCAGTGATGAAAATATATCCATGTCCACTGACAGAGAATACGAGAATCCTCTAAGTCATGAAGACGAAACCTTGCTAGAGCCATCAATTCAATCACCTACATCACACTCACCTTATGAGGATCCAGAACCATCACATGTCTTGCCTCAAGGAAGAAGAAACCCTTCTCGTGATCGTCACCCTCCTCCAAGGCTGCTGGATTATGTGACTTACAATGCAAGGTAACCAATTTATGAGTACCTTTCATACCAAAGGATGACACCAAGGCATGCAGGCTTTCTCAATTCCATATCCAATGCTTTTGAACCAAGAAGTTTTCAGGAGGCAATGCAGCAAGGTGAGTGGAAGAAAGCTACGGAGGAAGAGTTGAAGGCCTTGGATGACAATAAAACTTGGAGTGTTGTCAAACTGCCACCAGGAAAAAGGCAGTGGGAAGTAGATGGGTGTACAAAACCAAGTTCCACTCTGATGGCACCTTGGAAAGACACAAGGCTAGACTGGTTGCTCGTGGTTTTACTTAAGCTTTTGGGGTAGATTATAAGGAGACTTTTTCTCATGTAGCTAAGATGAACACAATTCGAGTGTTGTTATTTGTTGCAATTAACCATGCATGGCCTCTATATGAAATGGATGTAAAAAATGCATTTCTGAATAGTGAACTTGAAGAAGAAGTTTGCATGAAACTCTCTCTTGGTCATCCTCAATCCAGTGACTCTGAGTTAGTTTGCAAGTTGCACAAATCCATTTATGGATTAAAACAATCCCCTCATGCTTGGTATTCAAAGTTGAGCTCAGTTCTTAAAGAAGTTGGCTTCAAGAGAAGCAACACAGATTCATCTCTCTTTGTTCGAATTTGTTCTAGTGGAACCCTAGTGGTTCTTATTTATGTGGACGATCTCATTATCACTGGTGATAATGCTAGTGAAATTGTGTTACTTAAGAACACCCTCAAGCAAAAGTTTGCCATCAAAGACCTTGGGACACTCAAATATTTCCTTGGCATTGAAATGGCAACTTCTAAGAAGAGAATGTTTTTGAATCAACAGAAGTATATTCTCAATTTGCTTCAAGAAGCTGATATGGTGGATTGTAGGCCTGCCTCTACACCTCTTGACTGCAAACACAAAATAACCATGAATGGAGAAACACTCACTGATATCAGTTACTACCAAAGGTTGGTTGGGAGACTTACTTATCTTACAATAATAAGGCTGGACATTGCCTTTGCTGTCAGACTTATGAGTCAATTTATGCATTCTCCAACAATGGATCATTTGCAAGTTGTTAAGAGAATACTGCGGTACTTGAAAGGTTCTGTGGGACGTGGTCTTTTGATGCAAAACAATGCTCACACACACATCCTTGGTTACACTGAAGCAAACTGGGCAAGCAACTCCTTGGATCGCAAGTCAACTACTGGTTTTTGTATTTTTGTTGGAGGTAATCTGGTAAGTTGGAAAAGCAAGAAGCAAAGTGTGATTGCTCGATCCAGTGCTGAGGTTGGGTAGAAGGCTATGGCAGCTACTACTTAGTGAATTAATCTGGCTCAAAGGCCTTATTTCTGATTTAGGTTTCCTAGCTCTCAACCTATGACTCTCATGTGTGATAACCAAGCAGCCATGCATATAGCTTCTAATCCTGTTTTCCATGAAAGGACCGAGCACATCGAGGTTGACTGCATTTACATCCGTGAAAAGGTTCAATCAAGGATCATACAAACTCGTTACCCTCCGAGTTTTCGTGAGTTTGTTGATCTCTTCACCAAGACGTTGGCGACTGCTGTGTTTTAAGGTCTTTTGTCCAAGCTTGGATCAATCAATCTCCTCGATCCAAGCTTGAGGGGAAGTGTTGGAATAGATCAAAATCACAAGTATGGGTTGTAATTATCACTATAGCTAAGTTATGGGTTAAAGTGATGGCTACAACCTTCCAACTTGTCATCTCATTTCTTGTTCGACCATACTTATCTCTTTGTCAATGTTTTCCCCTAAAATCTGGGATTTCCTTACTTGTATGGTATTGTTTGTTTAGTCCTTTGTGTGTCCGGTCTTTAGGGCAGAAATCATGTGGTAGTGCAGTGGCAAAAGTCCACTAAATTGTAATCGGTTCTCCGGCTCTTTAAAAGAGCTTTGTTCTCTCTCTCTCTCTTGTAGAGTTTTATGATCAATATACAAACCTTGAAATTCAATAGCACTGTTGTACGTACTCACGAGAATTCTCATATTTCAGAAATTTTCTAAGAAACTGAAACCCTAACTAAAGCCTCTGTTAAATTAGAGAGAGAGATATACCTCCAAACCTTCTGACTCCAACAGTTGCTGTTTTGAGTTACACCTACGTCAAAGTGGTTGGTATGATGCATAAACAAGATTAAGACATGCAATTAAATTCAGAACGACGAAACAGTTACAAGCCTATTAGAACAACACTAAAATTCACCTCACACACAAATAAGCCTACATATACTTGGAAATAATTTTTACACACACCCATGTATAATCTCGACGCACCCTCTAAGCTATTTCTAACATTTAGATGAATAAATTAGAGGAGAATCAAGACAAAAAGTAATAAGAGTTTACAAAAAAAAAAAAAAAAAATTATGTGGAAATCATTTCCCAACATACTATATGTTTAAGAATCCCTCAACATTGAGATGCCATACTTTCTAGTTTAATTTAGCAAAAATACTACTTTTACCACATATTTGTACCATCTCTCTAATAGATATTAGAGTTACGTGTGTTGGCAGACCTTATCTTTATAAGATAGATAGTACAAATGATGGTACAAATATGTGATAAGTGTAGTATTTTTATTTGAAGAGACTGAAAATGCAATAATTCAACATTTCCATCAAATTATAGATAGTACAATGATTTTTGTTAAACAATCTACCCAAAACTACAGACACAAAGAATCATCCTAAAAAAAACAATTGAGAAAACTAAATGGGAATGTGTGAGAGACTAAAAAAACGTGTGTTTATTTTGATTATAGGTTGTTATATAATCATTGTCATGTCAACCTAAGTTGTTAGAATGCCTTATTTCTCTTTAAAATTTCTCTCTGGTTCTTCATCTTTCTCAATTATTCATTGTTCCTCGATTTTTCTCATAAGTAGTTAATACACAAAGGGTTGTGAGTAGTGAGGGTGTGAGGGTTAGATAGAGAAGGGAGTTGATGCGACAATTTGACCAGACTGCATGGCCTTTACCAAGTCAAAATGACTTGCCTTCTAACAAACGAACATAAGGGACAACATCCGTGTACGTTATTTTATTACAATCAAATCATCAAAGGTTCAAACATATATAGTAAGCTGAAAGAAAATTACAACTTAAAAGGAGCATAAATTCGTTTGAGAAAAAAGAGCATAAATTCTTTTGAGAATAAATAGCATAATATTCGCAACAACACGAGAACCACCAGAGCCACGCATTACGTAATTGCATAGAGGACGATATTTGAACTGCCAATTAGGCTAGTCCAACCGTTGAACCTCCTGACACTGCCAAACTAGCCAGAGCTATATATAAGCACCCTTGCTATTGAAGAACGGCTGAGGCTGCTGAGGCTGCGAAACCAACCACAGATACAACTCCTTTTGCTATCAACAATTTACGAAGCCGCTTGCGATAAATCTGAAAAGGATACACCAAAACAGAACATTTTAAGAGAGATTACGTTCACAACTAAAATTGATATCAAAACACCATAAATTATAAATCAATAAAAACTTAGGAAAACTAATGAAAATGGCTTGAAAACTTTGAGTTTTAACGATAAGGACAAAATAAATGGCAAAGTGAATAGTACCATGATTGACTTTTTAGTGTAAAAATGTGATTTTTCGTTAAAGTGAACAGTACCGGGAGCTTTTCGTTAAAGCCCTCTAAAAAGTTAGATGAGATTTATATCCCAAAATGACATGACTGTAAATGATATTTTATATGTTTTCTTTTTAGAATTATAATTCTTGGAATTTAGTAGCACTGTCCCTTCTTAAACCAAATTTTGCCATACGTCCAATGCTTTTGACTCCAGAATTTGTCTTTTTGAGTTCCTTACAGCTTCATGATAGTACAAGGCCTTCTCGTTATATCTATGATGCATAAGCAATATCAAGGCATTTACAAAAAGTCAGATACAATACTAACAAGAAAACTTGGTACTGCACAGGAACACAAAAGCAAACACACAAATAGTGTCCAAATTCAACGGTCGACCAACACCAGCAGACTAACAAGTGAAAAATGAAGTTGAGTTTATTTGAGAAAGAGGGCCAACCAGGCAGAGAAACTACAATAAAATTGAAGCCAGAAATGTAGAACATTCGCTTCATATCTAGAATGAAACGGGAGAAAGAAAGTCCACATAAACTTAACCCCCCCTCAAATGCCCCTTTATCATCTTGTAACTAATATATAATTAAAGAAAACCACAAACAAATTCGAATCAGAGGGTGAAACTGTTGAGATTTGGTTAGTCTTTCATTGATCGACTCTTGGATTTCTAAGGGAGCAAGAGAATACAGAGAGAATGAAGAGCCAGAGAAAGAAGGGGAATAATCACTGCAACATTCTAACCGTTGCAGAATGATGCATTTCACATCAGTCATCACAACCATTCAAATACATGAGCCATTGTGATTATGACGCATGGCACTTACAAGGCATATGAGCCATTAAAATGAACAACTGATCTAAGACCATACACTTGGCATATGAGCTCAAGCTATCACAACAGAAAACAGTTATACAATAGGACAAAAGAAGAAAAAGATCTAATAGGTAAATCATTTACTAACAAGAAATTAGTAAGCAATTTACTTTTCAACACTCCCTTCTAAATTGCTAGCTGATTTCACACCAACCAAGCCTCTCAAATAGTTGAATTTGTCCTTGGGAAGAGCCTTGGTAAAATTGTCTGCAATTTGTTCTTCACTCTTGCAGTAAATCAAATCAACCACACCTTCTTGAACTACATCTCTAATAAAATGAAACTTCCTGCCAATGTGCTTAGTCCTTTGATGAAACACTGGATTCTTAGACATGGCTATAGCTGATGTGTTGTCACAGAATAAGGAGGTTGCAGCAGCTTGCTCTTCTCCAAAGTCCTCAGCAGCTTGCTCTTCTCCAAAGTCCTCAAGCACAAATCTGAGCCAAATGGCATGTGCAGTTGCTTCAGCTGCGCTGACATACTCAGCTTCAGCAGTTGAAAGTGCCACACCGTGCTGTTTAACCGAGGCCTATGAAAATGCCCCACTACCAAATGAAAAAACATACCCTAAGGTGCTTTTCATGTCCTCCTCAGATCCACTTTAGTCACTATCACAGTAGCCAATCAATAGAGTAGACTTTCCAACCACATAATCAATCCTAAAGTCAATTGTTCCTTAAATATACCTTAGGACTCTTTTAGCAACTCCATAATGCTTCTTAGTAGGCTTGTGCATGAATCGTGCAAGCAGACTAGTAGAGAACATAATATCTGGCCTAGTTGCTGTTAAATACAGAAGACTTCCAACAATTTTCCTGTATAAACTCTCATCTGCAGGTTCACTATCATCATCACTTCTCAATTTGTCAGTTGCAACCAATGGAGTGTTCACTGGCTTGCAGTCTTTGAGCCCAAATTTGTCCAAGAGAGTTAGAGCATATTTTTTTTGGTGTATAATTATACTCCCTTCAGTTTGAGTTACCCCCATTCCAAGAAAATGGTGGAGTAAACCCAAATATGACATCTCATATTTGCACATTATTTCAGCCTTGAACTCTTTCATCATTTCTGCACTACTCCCCGTGTACACTATGTCATCAACATAGATTGACATAATCAAAGTTCCAACACCTTCCTTGTTTCTCACATATAAAGTTGCTTCACTTGTGCTTCTGTGAAAGCCACAATGAATCAAATATGTGTCAATTTCATTATACCAGGCCCTTGGTGCATGCTTTAGACATAGAAGGCTTTTCTCAACCTATACACCTTGTCTTTAGCCCCTTTAATTACAAAACCATCAGGTTGATCCACATATACCTCCTCCTCGAGAACACCATTCAAAAAGGCTGATTTAACATCCAATTGCCACAGTTTCCAACCTTTCTGTGCAGCTAGAGCAATGAGTGTCCTAATAGTATCTAACCTTGCCATTGGAGCGAAGGTTTCTGACACGCCCCGACCTTGATATTCCCTGAATACCAGGATTGACACGTGCTGGCCGACACCCAAGGGTGACGAAAGCCATTAATTGATACACAAGCTAAGAATAAGAAAATAAATAAGGGTCATAGATTTAAATATAATGAATTAACAAATTAGGAACGTGTTCAGAGCATACAACTAAACCTAATTATTAAGAGAAATTTTGATAAAATTTGCATGAGTTAAGGAGTGGGTCCTACATCGAGAGGTTTGAAGATGCTGCTGCGGAAATGTCTTGACGTCGGGATTATGTGCCTTGATCCTAAGTCCTGAATGGGGGCGCAAAACAAGGGTGAGTGGACCCAATTTCAATACATATATAATACCAAAACATTTAAGAACATATTAACCCCCACAGTTTATATAATGAAAACTACTAGCATAATAAGTGATAGCTTTTTTTTAGAAATTCTAGCATGCCATAGAACATCTCAAAGGTATAACGCGGAAAACATCACAGAAATCATCGCGTAAATCGTCTCGTAGATCATCTCGTAATGCACTGTGTGCTGCTAGTAGGATCACTGAATAAATATAACTCCTGGCCCCATGCCTGCACCTAAGCCTCTGTGCCCGTAGCCAGAGGTAACTCCCTCCCGGCCCAATGCCTGTCTCCGTGTCCCTCAGCCTTTCGCTAGGGATTATTTCTCCCGGCCTCAATGCCAACACC
>JADOBS010301011.1:0-11448 GCA_015708375.1 Cydonia oblonga
ATTTACGGATCCCTAGGATCCTCTTCGAATCCTTTTGGTGAGGATCATGTTGGGTTACATTGCTATGCATAGAATGCTTTTTTTTTTTTTTTTTTTGAAAAAGATACGATTGTAGATTTCATTTCATCAAAAGTTGCATTACAAAAGTTTATCCATCTCTAAGCATAAAGCTACGCACATTCCTCAACAAGTATGTCAGTTACAATACTAATTCATTCACAATTTTGCATCAAAGATAGATCGACTTTTGTAAGGCGGTGGGCGGCAACATTTGCATTGCGACGAATGTGGGTGATATTTGCTTCAATGATTGTGTTGAGCAGAGCTTTGCAATCCTCCACAACTTGTCCAATGGATGACAAACTAAGAGTGGGATCCCTTAGCGCCTCTACAATCTGAAGAGAGTCAGTTTCGATCACAAGGAATTAATAACCCCTGTCAATCGCCCATAGCAAACCTGCCTTAACTGCCATAGCCTCCGATAGCAGTGGGGAGGATAGATCTCCAAAGCTTCCACTAAGGGCAGCCCAAAGAGACCACATTATCCTTGATAATGGCACCAAACCCAACAACAAGCCTTCTTGCGTTCCAGGACCCATCAATATTCATCTTGAGTCGACCCTGAGGTGGGACAATCCATCTGGGGGTGTTTATCAACCTGTTACCATGCTCCATAATTGCATTTGTAGTCCTAATAAACTCCAGCTACCACTGAATCGCTCGAGCAGTGCATACCTCAGGTGACTCCAGTTTATCTTCCCAAAATTTCATGTTTCGTGCTCCCCATAATACCCAACAAACTATCAGAAAAGCATCAAAACATGCCTTTGGTACTAAATCCACAACCTCACTAATCCATACCATAAAGGATAGAGGATGATTGTTCCTCAAAAGTGGACCTACCTATGAACTCATCTACTCACACTTTGCATAATGGCATTCCTTCATTAGGTGTATGGTAGATTCACTATAAGCGCCACACAATACACATTCCACATCCGTGGTAATATGTCTTGCTGCCATATTAGCCCTAGTAGGGACCAATTCGTTGGCAAGTTGCCATACACAAATATTAACTTTCGGTGGCACTTTTGCATTCCATACTTTAGCCCAAACAGTGCTACCATCAGAGTTCGAGGAAGATGCCCCCTTGTTTGTGGGTTGTAACCAATTCCTTGACGTATGGTATGCCGACTAGACCATAAATCTTTCGTGCCTCTCATGGTGCTAAATCAAATAATCTGGTGGATCATAAACCCTTAACGAAATTGCACGGATCAAGTTAACCTCCTCTGCAGAAAATAAATTTTCCAGCAAACCAATCTTCCAGCATTTTGTAGCAAGGTCAATTAACTCATTCACTGTTGTCAGTGTGCATCCCACCGGTTTAGGAGAATATGGATGAAAACGAGATGGGATGGGGATCCAAGGGTCCTCCCGGATACGAATGGATTGTCCAGTACCCACCTGCCATCTTAGACCCAAACTCAAAACCTGTCGTGCGATACAAATACTTTTCCAAACATACGACGCTCCAGCTTTCAATGGGGCTTCCATAAACGAGCTATTGGGAAAATATTTTGCCTTCAGAGCCGTTGCAACCAGAGTGAGGATCAGACATCAATTTCCACCCCTGCTTTGCCAACATACCCAAGTTGAATGCATATAAGAGCCAAAACCTAATTAGTCCACCCTCACTCTTTAGACTACAAAAGACGTTCCCAAGAGCACCAATGTAGTATTTTCTCTCCTTCATCACCACTTCACCAATAGGATGCAATCAGCTTGTTTAGGTCATCGCAAAATAGTTTGGGAAGAAGAAAGAAACTTATTGAGTAGTTAGGAATTGCTTGTGCCATTGCCTTAATCATCACCTCTTTTCTCGCTGTGCTTTACATTTTACCCTTCCAACTGTTTAGTCTCTTCCTTAGACGATCCTTGAGATAACCCAAGCACAAGCTTGAGTTGTACAAGATGCTTCACGTTTCTGCTGAAACATGTCTCACTTTTTTTTCAAGATTCACCCTCTAGTCCGAAGCACACTCATAAACCATTAGAGCATCTCGTACTTGCCTGCAATCCGACTCCGTTGCCCGATAAAACAGTAAACTATCATCTGCAAATAACAAATGATTAATCGACGGTGCTTCTGGATAGATTGAGATGCCTTGTATCAACCCTCGTTGTTCCTGCTGAGTAATCAACGCTGATAGTTCCTCAGCACAAAGAATAAATAAATAGGATGCTAACTACCTTCTTTACTCAACATTTGACATGTGGATTCCATTTACACATTCAACTGGTAAATGTTTTGAAATTAAAAATTCTTAGGTAATATGTAGATAGAATCCCAAAATTCTTGAAATTTTTTAGGACTAAACAATTAATTAATAAAAAATAGGAGAATTAAATTTTTATATTTTAAAAACATGAGAATATATTGTGTTTTCATTTGATCCGAAGAATCAAATTTTGTTTGAGATTAAATTGGTGGAGCTTATGTTGTATATTCTTAAGATGCGTGTTGGGTGCTTGTGATAATTTAATTTGTTATGTTTAAAATAAAACAAAAAAAAAAACAATCAAGTTTTTTTTTTATTTGTTGAACAAAATCACATGTTAATGCGGAAAATGATCTAACAAAAACAAAATAAAAAAACAACAGCAATGCTTATCTTACTAAGTGGTGTAAGCTGTACAAATCTTATAACGGTACTGTGTTTGGTTTTGCGCTAAGTCTTCCGCTTCAAATACTCCATGTCTTTAATTTGTTAAATTTTCTTTCCTGTCTTTCTAGGTTTTCCTCCACTCCTTTTATCTTAAGGCTCTGGCTCATAATCACATTTTCTAATCAGAGCGTCTTCCGTTCACATGTCTAAATCACAAAAAGAAAATGATGTAACAAAAAAGATATGCAATGAAGTGGGTTCCGGTTGTTTTTGGTTGGTCTTTAGCAACAAATTGTTATCAAACTTTTGCTCTGGATGAGATAAATATCGAGTGAGAAGATATTTCTTTACAGTATATACGCATTGGTTGACATAGTACTGTCAATTTCCGAAGGTCTTCAATCTGACACATAAATGTTTTTATTTTAAAAAAAATGTAGAATTATGTAAGCGGCAGAAATTATCTTCATATTTCACTCCCAAAGAAAAAATGAAATAAAAACTTCTAGATTTTCAATTAATTAGTTGCTAATATAGCAGATTTGTATAAACCACTAAGCAAAGTATTTCTGTTTCTTCCCGTTTGGGTATAATTTTTTCTGTTTACAACATAATGATTGATATCTCCTGCATGGCTGTAAGAATTTCAGTATCTTATAACGCTTACATGAGGATTTTGTTGCTCCTTCGTTTTTTCACTCACTACGTTTTCAGAATTTGGAGATTACCATCTCTCTCTCTCTCCCTCTCAAAACCAGTTACTGTTTTAGTTGACATCCATCTCCAAAGGCATATTTGATTCAACTCAAAGGGAGAGGTGGGTTTCTAGAGAGAATTCAAGAATTGTTAGTTTTGATATTTATCATTTATTATTTATTTGTCTCTTGTTTTGTTTGTGCTGGTTCTGAACTCTCTGGGCAGGATTAAGTATGCTAATCGAAACAGTATATGATATTGCTTTCTCAGTTATTTTTTCGTATTTCGGTGTCTGTTGTTTCATCTGTATGATGTTCATAATTTTTGGCTGAGAAAACCAGAGAACTCCGCCACTAGCCGAGAGCCGTGGGGTTCTCTCTGTCATCTCCTGTTACTGTCATTTTTTACTCTTTTGCCTTTATGCCCTTAACCTTTTTCGTGTCCATTTTATGAATGTGAGTTTTTAAATTGCTTCTTTAAAAGACCACGAGATAGCGGTAGACCCCATTTTTCGTACTGTGGATCATGTTCTTGGCATGATTTTTATTTAATATTCCAGTAAGCCTGCTGTCACTTTTGTTTGTGTGCCAAGATTATCATGTACTGTTGTAGAGATGTCCTTATTATATTCAGACCGAGTGTGTTATGATTTTTTGCTTTTGGCATCCAAAATGTCGAAGACTTTTGTTTGGCCTGTGGCGATGTTTTGATGACTTTGTTTGCTTTAAACGGAATGTAGGACACCGTTGTCCGAGGATAACTTGTGTTAATAAAGTTAGAAGGGAGGGTTCACTAATAGAGAGAGCGTATGCCTGGGAACAAGTACAACAGTAATTCGGACCACATCCCACCAAATCGAGTTGAACGGCTCTTGAGAGAAAGGGAGCTAAGGAAAAATAACAGGGGCTTGAACTTGAATGAACCATTTGAGCCTGAGTTGCAGTTAAGAGAAGATGAAAACTCAAAAGCTGCCTGTGTTGAACAATTCTTGGAAGGGGCTGCAGCTGCAAGGGCGCTTAATGAGGGATGCGAAAAGCAAGAGCGGAGGCCTAGTAGGCAACGACTGTTGGTTGTGGCTAACAGGTTACCGGTCTCTGCAGTTAGGAGAGGCGAAGATTCGTGGTCTCTGGAGATGAGTGCAGGGGGTCTGGTCACCGCACTTTTGGGTACGTGGTGTTTTAACTCTTCTTTAAATAATAAATACTGATGATCGGTTTAACGTCTTTGTTCCTTTATCGAAGTTTCTGTTCCCGTCTATCATTTTCATAAAGGGGACAAGATTTTCATCAGTGATGATATCCCTTTCATTTTAATTTTGATTTGGTAATTAACCTGCAAAGATGAACCTAATTTGTACTGGATGGTTTTTTATTTTTTCTGCAGGTATAAAGGAGTTTGAGGCAAGGTGGATTGGTTGGGCCGGGGTAAATGTGCCGGATGAAATTGGACAGAAGGCACTTACTAGAGCTCTCGCTGAGAAGGTCCAAATTTCTGTAACTGGATTTCTTTTAAAACTGAAATTTTCTGTCATTCATAGACATAGGTTCAGCTCATTTTCACTCTTGCTTATGTATACAACACTCTCCGGTGTAAATGTCCATGAATTTTTAAGATGGTTGTTTTGTTCCTTGCAGAGATGTATCCCAGTTTTTCTTGACGAGGAGATTGTTCATCAATATTACAATGGCTATTGCAATAATATTTTGTGGCCCCTTTTCCATTACCTTGCACTTCCACAAGAAGACCGACTTGCCACCACCCGGAGTTTCCAGTCACAGTTTGCTGCATATAAGAAGGCAAATCAAATGTTTGCCGACGTGGTTTATGAGCACTATGAAGAGGGTGACGTAGTTTGGGTCCATGATTACCATCTTATGTTTCTTCCAAAATGCTTGAAGGATTACAATGGTAAAATGAAAGTTGGTTGGTTTCTCCACACCCCTTTTCCTTCTTCTGAAATCCATAGGACATTGCCGTCGCGATCAGAACTACTCCGTTCAGTTCTTGCAGCTGATTTAGTTGGGTAATTATTCCTTACATTCTGCACCAGTAATTAATTTTCTTTGCAGTTTACTTTGCTGATGATAATTGAGAAATGCTGTTACTAGACATTTGGCATATCTTTTGAATCTGTCAAACTTGGTTGTCTTTGCATATATCATTGAGAAAGTATTTCATGTTGCAAAAACTAATGACATCTTGTTCTATTCCTCAAATGCTTAAAACCATCTGGCTTTCATCCGCGATGCATAATATTTAGGTCTAGCCATGATATTCTGTTTCTTTTGTGCTAAGCTATCTTCAACTGCATTTGTTTACTGGCATGAGGCATGGTATGGCTTATTGTATTTCACATGGTTTAGAAATTTCAGAAATAGAAGACCCCGTTTATGTAGAAATAACGTGTTCTGAACATTGCCTTCATTCCTCTTTTGAATTATGCTACAATCATCCTCAATCACCATAAAACAGTAGAATATCTAATCGGTAACGCATAATTCAATTTCAATTAGCAAAACGAGGAGGCAATAATGGGGTATCCAATTACTACGAATGGAATAGTGTTGACAGCTTTAGTTGACTATAAATTCATCGAATTTCTATTGGTACTTTGAGATGTTGTGTGAAGTGATTTCATGCACAAAAACCTAATATGCATAGCGACTAGAAAGTGTTGTGACTTTTGTCTTGTTTTTTCAGTTTTCACACTTATGACTATGCACGGCACTTTGTTAGTGCTTGCACTCGCATTCTTGGACTTGAGGGCACACCTGAAGGAGTTGAGGATCAAGGGAGGCTTACTCGAGTGGCAGCGGTCTGTATCTGTTCAATTATCACCTGTTCTTTTCTTGTTTTTTGGTATTCTATCTTTTAAGGTTTCTAGTATCTTTTTATACAACGTTTAGCGTTTAACAAATTGAGTGATATACGCACATTGGGATCTAATTCTAGCTGTACTTGCTACGTTTTAATTTCAGTTTCCTATTGGAATAGATTCAGACCGCTTCATGCGTGCACTTGATGTTCCTCAAGTCCAAGAACACATTAAGGAATTGAAAGAACGGTTTGCTGGGCGAAAGGTGAATGTTCTTTTGTTGTTTCAATGATCCTGGACACATGCACAAATCGGCCTTTCTTCTCTGTCAGTGAAATCTGCCAAACACATGGGTAGTTTTAAAAAGTAGCACGATCAGTCTTGCAACTCAAACACACAAGTTGTTTCTGTTACCTTCTTTATTTTGGCATCATTACTCCAAGGAACTTCACAAGTGAGTTCGTTTTCGAATAGGATGCCGGGAATAGAAGCTTTTTTTTGGTTTTTTGTTTAGGGACTTCAGTGAGGAAAAACAAATGAAATTTCCAAATTTCTTCTTCTAATGATCGATTCAACCTCTAGTCAAAAAGATATGCCTTGGTTATATTTCATCTCTTCAACAAGTTTAGTAATGAGCATAACGGCCCTATTATTTGGATGGAGAGAAGAACCAACGATTAGCTTTTCGGGAAATTTCCAAACGAACAATTTAACCAAATCTTTCAATTTCTTATTTTACTATGTACTGGTTTGGTATTGAGATGATTTTATAAAAAGTGGGTATAAAAAAAAGCTGAACTCAAAAAGGTGTTTGGTAAATACTTAAAAACAGCTTATTTTCACAATTTTGGGTGAAAAAAAAGATAAAAACATGAAGCAGCAAAAATGAGCTTATTCTCGCAGCATAGCAGAAGCAGTTTTTTTTCAAGGCACAGCAATACCATATATATGCCGTTTTTTTCTCTAGCTATGACTGTTTTTTTAACACTGCAGGTAATGCTAGGTGTTGATCGCCTTGATATGATTAAAGGGATTCCTCAAAAGATACTGGCATTTGAAAAGTTTCTTGAGGAAAACCCAACCTGGCGTGACAAAGTGGTTTTGCTGCAAATTGCGGTGCCAACAAGAACGGATGTTCCAGAGTGTATGCCCCCTCCTTAGGATGCTTTGTCAAGTGTTTTTTGTACTCTTAGTTGCATTTCGGACTAAGCTAGGATCTATACATTCGTTTCATTTCTTTGTTTTATCTTGATTGTGATGTATAAACTACTTATCTTGCATTTTCACAGATCAAAAACTTACAAGCCAGGTTCATGAAATTGTTGGCCGAATAAATGGAAGATTTGGAACTTTGACTGCTGTTCCAATACATCACCTGGTATGCCCTTGATTTTCTAAGTAACTATTCCACAACATGTTATTGAAAGGGCCTCGGTGGAATTTAATACAAAGGATATTGATGTGCTGCGTGTGTATGACGTTATTGGTCTGTCTTTATTAACATTCTGTATGATAATAGCATATTAGGAGACATAATTTAAATTTGAAAATGCTGGATTCATGCCACAAGGGTCATTAGTTGGTTAAGGTTCATTTGCAGTGGAATTATATATCTCCTGCCTAGCACTATGCGATAAGGTGTAGTAGTTTTGTAGCACCTTATTAAGGGGTGCCCCCTCACAAAGGGGGTCGCAGTGACCAGGTCTGGGCGATTGTTTACCAAAAACACAGGTCTTTGCAAAGTTGTAAGACCATGTATGAGGGATGGCGTTATTTTATTTTTTAGTTTTAGTTATTGGGTGGGCTAAATAAAATAAATACTAAAGAAATTATGGGATTCATTGAGATTCTCAAATTTTGAAGATACTTTTTCGAATGAGCCGAGCCACTAGGATGAAACTAAAAGAGTTCCGCATTTTTAGTAACAGTTGTTTTTCTTATATATATCAAGTTTGCTCGGGATTTGAACGAATACTTCCTAAGCAATTCTTTTTTTGTCTACAGGATCGTTCTCTTGACTTTCATGCATTGTGTGCGCTATATGCTGTAACTGGTACCATTCTACATACTCTGGCTATGGTTCCCTGTTTCTTTTAATCCATTTTTTTGCAAGCAAATAAGTTTTTGACAAACTTTTCAGCTAGTATCTGAGAAAATGTACATTTAACTTTTCGGCTAGTATTATTTCCTTGTGTCCGTTTGTTTTCTTTTTCAATTTGTCCAGATGTAGCACTTGTCACATCTCTGAGGGACGGAATGAATCTTGTCAGTTATGAATTTGTGGCATGCCAGGATGCAAAGAGAGGGGTCCTTATTCTTAGTGAGGTAATAACTAGAAATTTGCATGCTTTGTTATGCTTTGTCTTCACTCAAATTCTCATTTCTACCAATTTGATGAACTTATATTCTGTTTTTATAGCTGCCATGTTACACGGCTTGGATCCGATACACGAAAAGTTTATCTGATTTCAAAAAGCATACAAAATCATCTTTAAAAAAATCTAATATTTGGTCTTTAGAAGCGTAAACTCGAGTGTAATCTTTTTACCTCGTCCTTTTTCTTGCTTTGACACTTCCTATTCCTTCTGTAGTTTGCTGGTGCCGCACAGTCTTTAGGTGCTGGAGCAATTCTAGTGAACCCGTGGAACATCACAGAGGTTGCCAATTCAATTGCTCAAGCATTGAATATGGCCTCTGAAGAAAGAGAGAAGCGACACAAGCATAATTTTTTACACGTGACAACCCACACTGCTCAGGAATGGGCCGAAACTTTTGTAAGGTATGCATGCTTGAGTGTCGTGTGCTTAATTCTTGAAGCACAAAATTATTTCCTTGCTACGTCTAACGATGGTAAACCAACATAATTTAACATGGTTCTTAGTGATTCGTGGCATACATTTTGTTTTCCTCCACATCTTAACAGTTTAAGCTTTCGAGCACAATGTAAAACCTGTAAAAATTTAGCAATAATATGTTTTCTGACTTGAAATTGGAAACATATCTTCATATACCTTGACCCTTACAAAAATCCTGAATGGCATGCTTGTATTTTAAAAGGTAGTACAGATGAATCATGAGCTGAGACTTGACATTCGTATCACTATTTTTCAGTGAACTGAACGATACTGTTGTAGAGGCACAATTGCGGACCAGACAGGTGCCACCACCACTTCCAAACAAGGACGCAATTCAAAGTTATTTGCAAGCAAATAATCGATTGATCATACTGGTATGTCATGGGAATGTCCCAGTTAAGAAGTAATGTTCATGTACCTCTATCAAACCTTTTGTTATCATAGGTATCTACATGGTATTCCAATTTTAGCGGATTTTCATGGTATTCTTGGTCAAGTATAGGAAGTGTGATGGAATGCTCAGGTTTCGTATTGGTAATCAGATCTACTTGTACACACCAAATCTCGCTCCCCAAATTGTAGGTTTTGGTTATGCAGCATGCCTTTCTTTGCTGAGTAAACTGGCAGGCTGGCAGCATATAAAGGTTTCTTCCATTGAAGTGTTTGACATTTTAAGTAGCCAAAAATACATCAAGTCTCTCACCAATTTTAATACAGTGAAGTATTCAGCCATCTCATCGATTTTGAGACTCTTTATCATCTATTCTTCGGAGACCATAAAGATCTGAATTTTCTTCCTAAGCCCAGTTTGTGTAGGCATCACAGTTAAAAGATTTTATGGTTTTAGCATCTGGTTGACATTTTCTTTCATCCATCTGATCTTTCTGGTGATGGGAGCTCAGGGATTCAACGCGACATTGACTGAACCAGTGGACACACCTGAGAGACGACATGATCAAATTAAAGAAATGGAACTTCAACTCCACCCCGAATTGAAAGAAACCTTGTCAGCACTCTGCACTGATCCGACAACAACTATTGTCGTCCTCAGTGGGAGTGACAGAAAAGTCTTAGATGATGTAATTCATCCATTTCCACATCTAAGTTCTCTTACCACCCTTGTCTTATCCCTTTTTTAATTAAGGTGTTTTTACAGAACTTTGGGGAGCTTGATATGTGGTTGGCAGCTGAAAACGGGATGTTTTTACGCCTTACAAAGGGAGATTGGATGACAACAATGCCTGAACATTTGAATATGGAATGGGTTGACAGTGTGAAGGTGCTCGCGTCTTGAAATCAAGTTACATTCGGTTTAGTTGTATCCTCGTTCCTTCATACTTATAATGCTGATTTTATTTTTTCAGCAAGTTTTTGAATATTTCACAGAGAGAACACCGCGATCACATTTTGAACTACGCGAAACTTCCCTTGTGTGGAATTATAAATATGCAGGTATAGCTGCTCTTTTCTTTTTTTTTTCAAACCATCTAACCAGAAAAAGAAATCGGTTTTGTTGAACCCGATTTCACTTGGAGAAAGTTTTTTGAATAAGTGAACTTTTGGTTACTATAATACCTTCTTTTTTCTGTTTCCTTTTCACCTTATCATAACTGCAGATGTTGATTTTGGAAGAGTTCAAGCAAGAGATATGCTGCAGCATCTCTGGACTGGCCCGATTTCTAATGCCTCTGTTGATGTTGTTCAAGGTAGCCGGTCTGTTGAGGTTCGAGCAGTTGGTGTGACAAAGGTGAAACCATGATGCTTTGCCTGTGAAAACAGTTGAAAATATTTTGCTTATATTTTTCAAGCAACTGTTTCGTTTCTGAAAATTCTCTTTCGGTTCAGGGTGCAGCAATTGACCGTATATTGGGAGAGATAGTTCACAGTAAATCCATGACGTCCCCCATTGATTACGTGCTGTGTATTGGACATTTTCTTGGCAAGGTAACTTTCTTGTTCCGCAAGTCATGCGTTTTCTCGTCTCTGAACCCCAATTAGTTGAGTCATATTCAGAAGGCTTTCTTTCTGATATGAGGAAAACTCAGAATTGGAGATTAATCCTTCATCGCATGCTATATTATCATGTTCAAGACTCGAAACCCTCGTTTTTCGTTGATTTATGATATTTTTCTGGTATGGGAAGGAGTGTTTATATGCTCTAACTTCCAACTGCGGAAAATGGAGAACATTTGATTCAAGTGTGTGTTCATTTTCATTTCAGGATGAAGATGTGTACACCTTTTTCGAGCCAGATCTTCCGTCTGAGCCGATTGGTCTTCCAAGAACCAAGATACCCGATGGACTAAAGCCAAACGAGAGAAGATCTTCTTTGAAGGCTCCGGCAATCAAAAGCGGGTCAAAATCATCTCAGAGCAAGGCGCAACGGCTTTTACTTAACTCTGAGAGGAAAAAT
>JADOBS010301012.1:0-11448 GCA_015708375.1 Cydonia oblonga
GCTGTGGCACGAATCTGATACAATTGTCAGCCGGCAACCTGCTGGCAGCTGGTCTACAAACTCCCTGAAGTCATCATCTGTTACAAGTACCATCCAAAACAATTGTTATACCGGCCCCATACCAACCAAAGCAATCAGATTCATGTTCATATACGACCAAATTCTTTTTTTTGGTAACAAAAAGTTTAGGAGGAGATTGGCTACTCTCGTCACTAATACTTGGGCATACCCACAATCTCAAGTCAAAGGGATTTACGCGTGACACTTAACTAGCAGTTGTCACGGGTATGGATTTACGTAGGAATTTACAGATTGTGCACCAACGAGAACTACTGGCAGCGTGGATCAAAGTTAGATTGGGGGTTAACCTCAAGCACGCCCGTACCAATTGAACCAACCTTCGTTGGCATTATGCTTATATTTTTTATAAGCACTCTGAGTTTGTATTAGAAAGAACAGTAGATAGAAATGACTTAAATCTTATACTTTAACACAATGTAAAAGCAGAAAAGAAGACTTTACCAAAAAAAAAAGAGAGCAGAAAAGCAGATCAAGAACCCAAACACATTATATCAAGAGTTACAACCAAACGGATTTAACTCATCCAAAAATGTTGGATCATCAAGCAGATCTTAATTTTTCTGAAATATGATCAAATTCTATCCATAATCCACCAAAACACACCAGAGACTAAAAAAAAAAAACAGAAAATTGGCTGAAATTATCAATTTACAAATCTCGATTGCTGAAATGATCAGTTTTTAGTATTTGATGGATATGACGTCAATATTTGATAGACATGTCATCAATGTTTGATTGATATGTTCGTCAATATTTGACCGATTTGTTCGTCGACGTTTGATCGATATGTCGTCCATCTTGATTTTTATAAGTTCAGCCATTGGAATTATAAAAAAAACAGATACAAATCAAAACAATAATCGGTTCAAGTAAAACTCAAAAATCAAAACTGAAACGGAAAAGAATTTAGAAAAGAAATGAGCGAGTCAAACCAGTGATGAGGTTCATGTCAGTGGGGACGATGCACTCGTCATATCCCGTATCATCATCATCCCCCGTCTCGGCGGGAAGGCGAGTCCCATGGCCACTGTAGTGAACAAACAGGACGTCGCGGGGATCGGCGGATCGGATGAGGTTGGTGATGGCCCGGCGGATGTTTTTTCCGGTGGGCTGAGTGTAGGAGACGTCGGTATCGATCAGAACTTGGATGTCGTCCTCGGAGAAGCCGTAGCGGTCGACGAGGCATTTGTGCATTCGCCTGACGTCGTTTATGCAGCCTTTGAGCTCCGCCTTCGTTCCTTGGTAGTTGCATCCTATCAGCACTGCCTTCTTCACCATTTCTGAAGATTTCCGATCACTCTCACTCTGTTTTTTGTTTTTGTGAGAGAAGGAGAATTGCATTGTGATCCTATGTTTATTATTACCTAAAAATTAGAATTTATTTATTTATTTATTTCGGAATTACAATAATATTTTAATATACAAATCCTTTTGTTTGATTAATATACAAGTTGAATTAGTTTTTTAAATGGGTTTTGGTTTGGGTTGGTGCCGGCAAGGAAGAACAAGATAAGGACTTGGTTGCACGTCCTGGCTTTTAATTGCATACCAAATTGCTGCATGACATATTTTGCCATATTAGCAAGATATTGTGACAATGACAATCTATCTTTTAATATTGGCAGAAGTTAAATTTAGAGTTATCTTGAAAATATTTGTAGTATTTTCTCAACTTCCCCACAAAACATTATCAAAAAATTTATAGTATCATTTGTTGAGGGGTATCAATTTTACATTGAAAAAAGTTAATTGGGTTGTTCTCCATATTGCTAATTGATTTTATGGTAAAACCTCAACTTTTGTCATAGTATCAGAGCAGGTTGTCCTACGTGTAAAGTCCAATAGCCACATGTGCTTCGCTTCACCTGATTTGTATTGTCCACTTACTAGGCTTGAAAATTCATCGCACGTGAGGGAGCGTATTGAGAACTTGAGAGTGTCAATCCCACATTGAAAAAAGAAGAGACTTTGCATGTGCTTATAAGTAAATCATGCTATGTTATGTTATTTTCTTACTTCAAGTATCTTTTTGCTAAGTGGTTTAAAACATTATCATACACTTGATGTCGTGTGTTCGTGCACTCACTCCATCATCAATATCTGAGGGGAAAACCAGAAATTTTTCATAAATTGGATAATATTTTGTTATGCGGAAGATAAAAGTTAAGCCAAATGCTATTTGGACTTAAAACAAGCAATAGCTGCGTTATTAGAAAAAAAGACATACGTAGTTTAATAGTAACCTTAACACCCTGAATTGTGTATTGCCCTAAGCTTCATATCAATAATCTTGAAAAATGATAAGATGTAATGTCACGCAAAGAGAATTTATGTTACAAAAACAAAGGGCGTCCCGTCCATTATGACTGGGTAACAAACAAACAAACAAATGCACAACACAAAGATTAGAAAAAATAGGGGAAAAAAACATAATCATGTCCTCGACATCATTTTTTAGCATTGACAAAATTGCAGTTCACTCGGATTTCACCTTCATTAGGTCTTGTGAGAACTTGCACATTTCCAAGCTTCACCATTGACACCGAAAACTGGCTTTCGAAAAGTGACGGCTGAGACGCCAATGCAGTAACAAAAGGACCGGTTCTCTTGTCCGACTTGAGCAGCTGATCAGTTGACAACAATCCCAACTTCTTGTTGAGATTCGAGTAGTACATTGGATCGAATGTCTTTGGAGTTATGGCGTCGAGATAAACCAAGTCCAATTCATTTTTGCATTTCTTCTTCAAGAAGTTATTCAAGTACATAGAGTTAAGTGAAGGGTCAGGCTTTCTCGTTCCATTGAAATTTGAGAGCCTGTGCTTGAAGGCGGAGCAAGAACTTCTGCCCATGGTGTGTGCCCCGGAGAGAGTGACCAAATCAAGCATGTTCAAGCCGCGCGCTTGGAAAAAGTTGATCAATTGAGTGATGTTCTCCTGTCCCTGAGGAACAATGTCAGCTTCCTTGAGGATTGAAATTTTACCATCTTTGCGTCCGAAGGGGACTTCCCAAAATGGACCACCAACTATGATTGTGGCATCTCTGGTTGCGGCAGTGAGAATGTCAGCACATGAGACGGTTTTAGGACACTGCCTCTCAAGCTCCGCTTTGATGTCGTCAATTACTTCAAAACCTCTGAGTGTCCTGCTGGCAAAAGCCCTCCTCTCGCTCGCTTGATGGTTAAGGAGAATTGATGCATCGCATCCCTGCAGTGCAATGTTCATCACGATCATATAATACATGTCATTTACTATATTCTCTAAGCCTTTCTTCTATACATTAACTGTTAGAATTTCATCTGGATCTTGTACTTTTGTATATGGTAAGTGACATTTTACATTGTATGAAAATTCAACGGTTAATAGGACCGATTAAGGGTTCAATTCCTTCTAATGCAAGTAACAAAAAAGAAAAGTAAGGTCAATGCGAACGAATGCTTTACTCTCACAACACAGTCATGGAAGTGTAAGCGAAGGATGCTAGCAGCCAAAGTGAAATCCTTCTGAATCCAATCTCCGACTTTTTGTTGAATGATTCCCTCAGCTTGCGGACATGTTTTAACATAGTGATTGAATGACAGAAGATCCTCAGAGCGAACAACTTTGACCCGAGGTTTTTTTACATTGAGAGCTACCGTTACAGGTAACTTAGTCGATGATGCAACATCGATCATGAACAGCTCCAACAGAACAAGAACAACAGACAGTGTAGAACTGCACAACTTCATGTTTATGAAAACTTGCTTTTGGTATTTGGTATTATTGTGTGTGCTTAACTTTAACCTAAATCAGCCTTGACTTTATATACAGCTCTAAAAACTGAGTTGACATATTCGTGGGGTTTTGTAAATACGTGAGAAGCACTATTGCGTCTTAACGCACACAAAATAGTAACATGCAAACATGTAGCTTTTGGAAGTCTCATTTTTTAAAATTTTTTGTACAGATTGATACTGTTTATAATTCGGGTCATCAGCTGAGACCAACCCACCCCACTCCACCCCAGGGATACCGAGAGCTCCATCACAAACTACACCTGGATCCCAAATTAATTAATATATATTAGCTCTTTAAGATTCCTAAGTCTTTAACATTTGTATTTATTTAATTATTATTATTTTTGGTTAACTTGTATATATTTATTTGAACTTTGACAAACCATCCAATATTCAAAGTTTCTCAACCTCTAAAACGAGAGATTTTTCAATGTGACTGGAACACAGGATGACACACCACGTGTCATTATATAAATGGTGAAATATGTGTGTTAAAAAGTTAATAACTTAAAAAATATAATTTTTCACCACTTATATAAAAACACGTGGTGTATCATCCGTATTCCGATCATAATGAAAAATTTCTCCTTTAAAACAATTGGAGGGTTGAGTAATCAAGCATTTTGATATTAGTCCAAAACGCATAAATCCCTTTTATCCTGTTAAACATTCTTGCAAGTTGCATATTGTCATTTAGAACTTTTCCTTATTTCTAATTAATGAAGCTTAATTTTTCCATCTTTTTGCTTTTTGTTTTTTTTATGTTTTTGATAAAGGGGATATTTTAGGATTAGGGTTTCAATTACGGGACGCTTCTGGAAAGTAGCTAATTCTTAATCGTATTAAATGGGCCTCGAGAGTAGCCTTTTTTTTTCTTCTTCTAATTTTAGAATTAACCACTCAAACATCTCTAGAGGGGTTCGAGCTCGAAGCATGTCGAAAGCGCTCATAGGCGGGGTTTAAGCATTGCTCGAGGCGTGTCGAGAGTGCTCATAAACTACTTAAGACTATGTTTCAAAATGTTGAACAGTGGCAAAAAATCTTTAATGTGTTAACAGAAATGTTTGTTTCCTATATTTTCCAAGCTCCAGCAGCAGGACCTAAATAAGTTCCTCTCTGTATGCTACTTCTTTGAGTGAAACATAGAGAGCCCATTCATAAATTTTCACTACATGTAACTAAGAATTGCCAAAATCTCCAGCTAGCTAGCTAGTGCCAAGAGAATATACATTGCCAAATTTATATATATGTTGAAATGCTGATGCATTATACTAAGAGTTACCATATATTATATATTTTTGGCTTAGACAATTAGAATTTTTTTTTTTCTTTCCAAATTGGATTAAATGTCCCTAGTAGTATTAACCTATGAAACTGTGATACACTCAAAGCATAGAACAATGGCAGAAAGAATGATGAAGAAGAGAAGAAGAGAGCTCTGTATATTTCGAAGAGTATATGAAATACAATACAATCCAAATGACTGCTGCCTCGGCTATTTATAATAGCTAATATCTCATTACAAAATGACTCAATTACCCTTTCTAACAACTTCCTCCTAACTAACTCAATCCAATTGACTAACCAATGTAGTTACATGAATCAACATGACTATATGGTTATTACTCCCCCCATCAAACGAAGCTGAGCTACTGAAGCTTAGTTTGTTGCAGAATCAACTCCCAAGCCAAGTGTTCTGCAATGTTTTTGAAAAATTGGACTATGCCATCCCTTTGTAAACACATCAACTACCTGATCTTCTGTTGGAATATAGTGAACCATAAGATCTCCTTTTTGAACCTTCTCACGCACAAAGTGATAATCCGTGTCAAGGTGTTTGATCTTGGAGTGGAAAACAGGATTTGAACTTAAAGCCAATGCTGAGAGGTTATCACAGTATAAGGATGGTGGGACTGATATGTATTGATGAATATCCTTAAACACTGAGCGGATCCAAAAAACAACAGCTGCACAGTGAGCTAATGCCTTGTATTCTACCTCTATAGAGCCTCTAGAGACTGTGGATTGCTTTTTAGTTTGCCAAGAAATTGGATTTGTCCCAAGATATACAACAAAACCTGTAATTGATCTTCTGGTGTTGATGTCTGCTGCCCAATTTGAGTCAGAATCAGCAGTTATATTGAATTCCTTACTTTTTGTATACTGTAAGCCATAGCCAATAGTACCTTGTATATATCTCAAGATTCTTTTGACCAAAAACATGTGTAAATCAGTTGGTTGTGCCATGAATTGACAAACCATGTTCACTGAATGGGCTACATCAGGTCTAGTAAAAGTTAGGTATTGAAAAGCCCAAACTATGCTTCTATAGTGACTAGTATCTGATAGCACTGTTCCTTCACCATCAAGAATTTAAGAATGAGGCTTAGATGGTGTTGAAGTAGACTTGCAGTTCTCCATGCCTGCCTTTTGTAACAAATCTTTGGCATATTTAGTCTGTGATATAAACAATGAACCATCATCTCTATACTGTATATGCAACCCCAAAAAGTATGTTAACCTTCCCATATCTTTGAGATCAAACACACCAGCAAGATCAGTAATTACAGATTGTATTTTAACTGAGTTTGAACCAGTGATTGTATTTTAACTGAGTTTGAACCAGTGAGAATTATGTCATCAACATACAATAATAGAAGGATTATGTCTCCACCATCAACTTTGACAAATAGACTAGTATTTGAAAGGGATGATTGAAATCCAATAGCTGGAAGATAGCTTGTGAATTTGGAGTTCCAAGCTCGACGAGCCTGTTTTAAACCATAAAGTGATTTGACCAATTTGCAAACATGATCAAGACATGTAGCATCCACAAACCCTTGTGGTTGTTTCATATAGACCTCTTCTTCTAAGTCTCCATGAAGAAAAGCATTTTTTATATTAATTTGCCTTAATTGCCAACTAAACTGAGCAGCTAAAGCTAAGATAAGTCTTACAGTGGTATGTCTAACCACTGGACTGAATGTTTCTGAGTAATCCAAGCCTTACTCTTGAGTATACCCCTGTGCTACCAACTGGGCTTTGAACCTAGATATGCTACCACTTGGATTTTTCTTCACCTTATACTTACTTCCAATAACAGACCGATTTAATGGTGGTGGAACAAGTATCCAAGCCCCTTGAGTTTTCAGTGCATTGAATTCCTCTTGCATGGCAATTTTCCATTCTGGTTTCAATGATGCAGCTTTAAAAGTTCTAGGTTCTTCACAGTCTGTGATGTCAGCAAGAAATGAAAAACTCCCAGACAAATGTGCACTCAAGTTGGTAGAGAAATCAACAGTGGATAACTCATCAAGATGTAAAGAATGCAACTGAGGTAGAGAGGCAAGACACCCCACATAACTTTTCCTAGTAATGGTACTAGTTTTTAACCTGGTTGGATACGATTCTGATCAACATCTGTGATGACTGAATTATTATTATTTGGAGGTGAGCTAAAAGGAAGAACTACCTGGAGTTGTGCAGTATTCACTTTCTGAAAAGGAGATGTACACCTATCAGTTCTAACATGAGCTCAGTTTGAAACATTATTTAGGGTTATTTAGGGGCATGTGTGGGCTTTTCCTGCAGAGTTCCCAACCTAATAATATTATTCGATGAAAAATTGTAAACGATCAATTTATTCTATTTTGTTTTTTGGACGAACCAATTTATTCTATTTAATTCCTAAATCACGTCCAACAAAAAAAAAAGTTTCTAAATCATGACTTCAGACCAAAACGAAATGGAAAATCCTAAATCCTGATCAGAAACGCGTGTGATACATGAAAAAACAAAATGGCACTTGAAAACTTCCTGATCATGCTTACATATGCAAGTTAATATTTTTGTACCGGCCAAAAATTGTTTATTTATGTGGCGGTACACCAATTTTACTACAATGTTTAAATTGGTGTATCAGCACATGATAAAAAAATAAAAATAAAAGAAATTTGACATTTTGAATTAGTAATCATCATCTCTATCCAATTAATAATGCAGATGTATAATTGTAACAAAAATAAATAAAAACTGTACGAAATATAAATGTGTTTTACGTACACAGGTACATATATTGATAGAATTGTACCTCAGTTTCATATATATATATTTTTCTTTGATCATCAAGTGTGCCAATAAAAACAAGGTAAATTAATTATATCCTTTTCGTTCCCATGGGTTCATGTCCACTAGTGCCCTTGCATGCACGCACAAATCTTCAGTGCAAAACTAAATATTCCCCACCATTTGGTCCATACAATAATGCAAATTATATATAAAAAAATCTCCTGCAGGGTTTTGAAATGGAATGTTTTCTTTTTCAAGAATTCAAACACAAGTCATCATCTCTGCCATGAATATGATCCTTTTCTGTGCAAGCGAATGTGTCAGAAAGTGCTTCACATTCTCCCTTTTCTGCAAATGCATATATGCTTATTACGTGATATCGTTTAAGCTTCATCGTGCTGACGGTGAATACAATAAAAAAGCAAACCCTAGACTGTCACACACCCTTATCCAGAGTAAATTTTTCAGTATGGAAATGTCAGAGAGACCAACTATTGAGATTAAATTTTGTAATACATATAACGTGGTTGTTGATGATTGAATTATTACTTAATGTTGATTAATGTGTTTTTTTTTCTTCTATTAGTGGCACATCATATCGGCTTTATAATTGCGTTTTCAAAATTTCCTAAATCTCTAATTTTTTAGCTTTCAAATAATTTTGTTTATGCTTCAAATCATTCGTGTGCTTCAATAATATGCTTAAGTTAAATAAAACCCACAAGGCAAATAACTTTTGTTTCAAAGTTCATTGGAGCAGTGTGTTCTCTCGCCTACGTCTAAATTCAAATCTTCCTCTCCATATTTCAAAGTAACTCCGTAGCCAAGTTTGACACAACGAAATGATTAATTAAATTAAATGAAACCCATATATAAAGCATATAGTCGAAAAGCAAGAGTGTAGAGAAGCATTATTTGAGAATACAAACTAAAATGGAGGAAGATCAGCAAGTTCTTCACATGAATGGAGGAGTTGGGAAAACAAGCTATGCAACCAACTCTTTACTTCAAAGAGCTGCGATTTCAATGGTGAAGCCCATAGTTAAGGCAAGCATAGAGCAGCTTTGTAGCAAACTCTTCTCTGACTGTTTGAAAATATAGCAGACTTGGGATGCTCTTCCGGACCCAACACCCTTCTGGTGGTATCAGATATCATACACAACATCTATGCCACTTTCCGAAAACTGAACCGTCCATCTCCTTCACTCCAAGCCTTCTTGAATGATCTTCCCGGAAACGCTTTCAACACTCTGTTCAGGTCATTGCCAGGGTTCTATTAGAAACTTGAGGAAGAACAGTTAGGGCCATGTTTCATTACTGCAATGCCTGGTTCTTTCTATGGCAGGCTCTTTCCAAACAATTCTCTCCACTTTGTTCACTCTAGTTATGCCCTTCTGTGGATCTCTGAGGCACCAAAAGGTTTGATAACCAAGGAAGGAGAGGGACTAAACAAGAAGAACATATACATAGCGAAAACAAGCCCACCTGCTGTGTATAAGCAGTACTTGGAGCAATTCAAAAAGGACTTCAGAGTGTTTTTGAGATCACGAGCAGAAGAGCTGGTACCCGGAGGAAGTATGGTCCTCACAACATTAGGGAGCACAAAGAGCCATGATCCACTTAGCATTTGGGAAGTTGTCGGACTCAAACTCAATGATATGGTTTTAGAGGGTTTGATTGAGGAGGAAAAATTGGACACATTCAATATGCCATTGTATTTTCCTACAACAAAGGAGGCTGAAGATGTAATCGAGGCGGAAGGATTTTTCACTTTGCAAAGCCTTGAAGTTTTCAAAAATGATTGGGACTCCTATATAAAGCATGCTGACAGTGGCCTCGATAAAAAGGCAAGGGCTGCCGTACTTGCCACTGAGATAAGGGCTGTGGGAGAGCCTATTCTGGCAACCCAATTCGGAGAAGTGGCTATGGACGATTTGTTTCGCAGGTTTGAAGAAGATGTCCTTGATCACATGGAAATGGAGAATTGCCAGTTAATTGACCTGGTTATCTCATACATTGTTCTTTTTATTTTGTACTTCATCATAAGAAATAAATTTGCTTACTGTTAAACTATTGCAGAAGATCAGCAACCTTTCAGTAAAACGAGGAAGATGAACTTAAGAAAAAGAGACATTAGAAGTAGATTACCGTTTCATCCGTGAGGTGGTTATTGTTTCTCTCATTCTAGTTTGGTTTGTTGGCTCAACTTTTCAAATTGCAGGTGCATTTACAAACAAAATAATAATAATAACAATAAATAAATATAAAGCATATAGTCTTTTACGTCAAAATAATGTCGCTACCAAATTAAATATGGTGCGTATCATCTCAACAAAATGTGGTTACCATATGCTCGTGGGGAAAGGAAAACTAATGAAACTAGATTCATCAATTCGATTTCGATGAATTAACACAATATTGAATGGAAAACGAACAATCCAAATTGGATAGTTCAAAAGGGAAGGCTCTAGGAGATAACTAAAAGAAGAAGAAGAATACGAAGATGAAGTAGAAGTAGAACACACGGCTCGGGTTGTGTAATGGAAGTTGTCTGTTGCATGATTTTGCTTTGTTTTTGTCTGAAGAAGATAACTAATTATTGCTTAAATGTCGGTTTTGTTTCACATGGGGTGTCTCACTGCTGGTATGATATTATTGCTGAAATATATTGAGGTCTTGGTAGGCACATATATGCAGTTAAAATTTAAAATAGACGGTTCAAATTATTGTTGTAAGATGCAAAGGAGAGTCAAGAAAGGTTTAAGGTTGTTGGCATTCCTTAACTTAAAAAGTATTTACTATTGAATGATTAGAATCTTATTTGTTGTAACACACAATTTTCTCGTTGGCATATCTCAAAATGTAATCTCGTGTAAAAAAAAAAAGTTCTTATCCAAAATAATAATAATTTTCACTATCAAACTATGATTTGTATGGCAAAGTAAAAATAATGCAATAAATTATCAAATCAATCATAATCAATTATGCAGGAAATTCTTGTGGTGGGAGAGGTGTGATTTGTAGATAAGCATTAGACAAGGGTTTGGTCCACACCAACAAAATTTCCAAATACAAATTAGAATGTTAAACGAGGGGAATAGGAAAAGTTAGATGCTTGCTATCTGTTCTTTAAGGATAGGGTTTGTAACTTAATTATAACACCCCATGTCGGTAGTTATTCTTTTTCCATGTGACATGTTTTTGTGTACCCAATTAGACTTGACCACTAGCCTAATGGGGTTAAAGAGTTTAATGTGATTTGGTGACTAGTGCTTAATAGTATATTTGTGTAGAAAATACACACATCCATGCATTTGTCAAAACTTGAGATGCTACTGTCTCAATATTTTAAATCAATCATATATTATTTTAACTTTATCACATAACAATGCATTATTAGCTTTGTTTGTACCATACTTGACCAATCCCGAAACTACTGAGCACCGGTCAACATTATACCGTCAAGGATCCACAAGAATCTCCCTCAAACCAGGAGGCCAATCACAGCGCGACACGTGTCGACATCG
>JADOBS010301013.1:0-11451 GCA_015708375.1 Cydonia oblonga
ATATATATATATATATATGAATTGAAAATCATGGGCAATCATAAATTAGTGAACTTTTTGCCTCAGATACCAGATTCAAGGAAAAAGTGTGACTGGTGAGCGATAAGAGTTGGAGAAAGAACCTGCAAGGGCAGCAGAAGCGTCAGATGCCATGGGAAGGGTAGAGAGGAGGAGAAGTAGTTCGTCTCCTTACGTTTTCGAGGGTCTGAGCGGAGAGAGTTCAACTCTCGGTTGGGTTGAGACACAGAGAAACGCAAAGACAGCGGAGGAGGAGGAGCCGAGTGTTTCTGGGGTTTATGGTTTATGCCCGCCACAGCAAAATGGAAACGTAAAGAAAAAGGGTCAATTTTTGCGACCTCAAAATTTCTTTTTAATGAGTTAACTTGAAGTGTTAATTATTTTCATCCCAATGTACCCAATTTTATCATTTTTTTTTTTGAATAAACGATATTATTTGGGTGGACTAAATATTATAATGAGATGATAATAATATGGTTCAAATTTACTTTTAACGAGAATCAAACCTAAAACATTTTACTTACAAATAAATAATACTAAGTGTCATAAAAATAAAAAGAATTTGGTAGTGTTTTCCGACTAATTCATATGACCTTTAATATTTTAATATTACTCGACTTTACCGGTATCTCAACACAATTAGTTGAAAGTTTTTTATTTCAAGTATCCAACCAATTATTTTGTGATATTTAGTATACTCGGCTGTGTTTTCGGTACAATAAAAAATCTCTCTTTTAATAGAAGTAGGGATCTTTTTACCACAAGATCTAATTATTTTTTTCAAAACAAATAGTTTGGATTAAACTATAAAGTTTAAAACCCAAAATACTAATTCTATGATCATAGATGTCTACAGTAATAGTTCATCCATAGTATGATAACAATAATATGAAATTCTCATATTTCATATTTTCTTTTATGAATTATAACGATATTTTTATGATATTTTTCTTCACAAATTCCATTTGACAAACATTGGTATGAAAAATATTGTAATTTATGATCATTGCAATACGTCTTTACAATTAGCATCTATATCTAATAAAACGTAACAATCCTTAAGAAAAAAATAATAAAAAGTAACAAATATTTCTAAGAAGAGTTCTATGTATTAAAGGTAATTGTTTCATATATAGTACATTCCTCCAATTCCACTTTCATATTTGATTGATGAGGCCGGATGTGCTACTGGTGTGGTTGCATGTTAGATGTCCCCAATATACATCATCAACTCTCTGTGTCCCAAAAAATATATCTTACATGATAAACGTGCAGTGCAGAGCACCCAAGAGAAATTTAATTGGATTATAAAAGTAATTAGAAAATTAAGCACATTAATCCTCCAACCAAACCAACCAGAAGGGTCTGATGAGTGCCAATAGATTCTTCTAATTTGCAGTTTTTTGCATACATGCATGTGCTTAACATGTTCAATCTCTCTTAGATGGTAACTAGTAGCACAATTAATGAAGAAACCCTTATTAAGCATAACCTTAAGACCTCGATCGATTTTCTTCCTCCTCTCGATCTCCCCTCTCCTTTTTTTCCTGTAGAATTCTATCTCTCTCTCTCTCTCTCTCTCTAGAAAGTATAAGTAGTTTCTGTACAAGCAAAGCCATCTCACGCTTCAATTTTCTTGAACTGCACCACTCACTCATGAACAAGAACAACCTCTATTTTTTCATGTTTTTGCTTTTGCTTTTTAGTCCTCTGTACAAGCAAAGCCATCTGATGATGATTCCACTCTTCAGGAAGACTGGATCACTGAACAAGCCACAGCTTGTGCCCAATGCCTCAGTTTGGTCTTCACCTGTTCAGGATTATCACCTACAAATCCACAAGATCAAACTAATATTTTTCAAAACAGTTCGGAGTAAAATACAATAAAAGTTTAAAATCTTAAAAACTAATTCTATGACCATCAATTGTCTACAATATCCATGCATAGTATGGTAAACAATAATATTAAATTCTCATATTTCATATTTTATGAATTGATAGTTTAATGATAGAAGAAGCTCAAAGGCCGAAACATCCTTCCAATTTGACAGATAAAGCTCTAAAATATTGTGTATATTTATTAAAAAAAAAAATCTCTTGTCATACTTTTGTTATGACAGAAAGTCTCGGCATACCTGGACTGCATATCTTCCATGCATCGGTATCGCTCGTAGGGCTTCCAAACGACAAGGAATGTCCACCCATTGACGACGTAGAATGGCGGGAGCTAGCGCTATTCGGCGTGGACACAGGGCTCAGGGAATACTGGCGGTTGACAGCGAAGTAAAGGTCAAGAGCGGGCAAGGTAGCGCTCAACCTCTGACCTTCCTCCTCATTGAACCCAAACCCTAGCTCAATGCACCCTTTGAGTTCATGCAAGTCCTCGTCGGTCAGATGCATGTCTTCGGAGTCTCTGATCCCGTGCATCCTCCTCTCCTGGCTGAGAATCTGGCGCCGCCGCCTCTCCCAGGCGATGTCCCTAGGCGTCTCGCACATGGACAGCTGCTTGCTCAGGCGCTTCCGGTTCAACATCTTGGGTGGCGCCAGCGGCATGTGCTGGAGCTCCTCGGAGGAGGACGAAAGGGATAGTGATGGCGACGATGACGACATTTTCCGTCGGTGTAAGTTCTCGTCCTTCATTTTTACGTAACTAAAAATTAATTAAACAAACGATGAGTTTGCTTGATTAACCAAATGCATGCACGTACGTACGTGGTGGTGTATGGTTTTGAATGTATGGGATAAGGTTGATGTATATGTATATGTGTGTGTGTGTTCTTAATACCGAGGTGGTGGTGGTGGTGACAGCGGCAATAGAAGGAAGCCGCCGCACCAACCGGACAAGGTAGGTCTTTCGATCTGAGTGTGGCACGGGGCCGGGTTGGAGGGTTGGGTTGGGGTGGCGGTGTTTTATTTCTTCCCCAAAAAAGATAATGAGAAGGAGAAAAGGATCAGAGGAATTTAGGGTTTCTGAGGTGCATGATCTCTCACCAACCCGACCAGCTCAACACAGATGTTGTGTGAAGGGCTTTAATGGGGACATCGAGGGTGGATGGACCTGCGGTGGCCGCGCTCATCCGTTGCCATTTCTACCATCCATTTCTAACTGTCACTAACCAAAACCCTCCCTAATTAATTTGTTAATTTTGGAGGGTACATAGCACGTACATATCGTCTCATATTCTAACAAATATCTTGTGCAGGCATGCTCCCTAAATTTATGTACGTTTTATCTTTGGATTTTTAGCTGGTGATACTAAAAAAGGAATGATAACATGATCAATGGTTACCTACCTTTGACAACAGTATCATTCTAGAAGTTACAATTTTTTAATATTGTGAATAATTAGGATTTTCCGACCAATTTGCTCATGGAGGACAATTTATTTATTTATTTAATATTATGTAATTCTCTTTTGATTTATTCACTCTAAAATTCAGAAAACAACAAAAAAAAAAGTGCACAAATCACTTCTCTTTACAGACGAGTGCTACTATTTGAACTAATTGTTGACAACCTATGTATTGCAGGTAATGTGATAAGTATATGTAGTTTAAATAACAATGAACAATGTAACACATAATAATCTTTTAATTTAAGGATTTGTTAGTAGCACTCCATTAATAGTACTCCAAAATAGTCTTCATACACTCCCCCAAAGAGGAGTTGCAACTCATGTAGACAGCCGTTATTGGCACCAAAAAATGTTACCCTCCAATCCCTTTGTGTGCATTTTCTCTTGTTTGTACTAGTACTCCAAAACAGTCATCATACACTCCTCCATACCATTCAAAAAATAAGAGAGTAGTGCCAGATGTTTACTATTCATTGCTAATAAGTTTCTTTATTTGACATTGATGTAGAGAGTTGTTTTTTGGCACAAAACAAAAATTATTATCCTACACTCCTTTGTGTGCATTTTCTCTCGTGTTTTATTAAAGAGAAGTTTCAAATGATCTTTTGGAAGTGTCAATATAACATCTAATTTATTATAATGTCTTTGTACCGTAATTACGGACATCCAAATTCTACTTTGTGATAAGAAGTCTTGAATTCGAATCTTATAGACAACACTTGGTTGATCAAAAAGTATAATCTTTTCCCAAATTCAACTTTTATAGTCACTACATGACACCATCTTTTTAAAAGAGTTGAAAGTGTGCTTTCTGCAATTAGCGTTTTTTGCAGGAAGCAACTTCAAGTGTTTTTGAAACCCAAAAATATTCTCTCTAAAAAACTTTCAATCATTTTAAAAGTATCATTCACACCAGCCCTTAGTCATTGGGTTAAAGGTCTCACTGAAAAGAGACCAAAAAGCTTGGGCAATGCTCCTGTTCTACATTGCAGGAGGTCGCTAGAGTAGTTTCTCTAGCTTTTGGGGTACATTCATATGAAAATCAATATACTGATTGAAGTCAGCCATAAGTCCATGAAATCAACGGTGGATTCCTTCCTTCAGATTTCATTGGTTCAACAAAACATTTTTCCAAATTATGAAACAAAAATATTATAAAGAAACTGCTTAATTTAGCATGTTCTTTTACTACAAACAGAAAACTTCAAACGTTGTTACAACCAACCAAAACCTGTACAATCTTCGATTCTTGCTCCGAACCATTGGTTTCCGACTACATTCCCGGCTGTCAAACAACAACGGACGTCTCAGAAATGGAAATCGAAACGAACTAAGCAAACAAAAGAACCCACATTTTACAAAAAATAGAAGAGTACCAAATAATCAACCCTCTGCCTATGTCTTCGTCTTGCCTGGTCTAGTCCTTGAGGTCCAGGTAAGACTGCTAACCGTCTTTGCGTTTGGTTAGGTATGGCTTAGGTTAACACCATCACCCATAGAAGAAGAATACAAAGAAAAACCAGAGACCAAAGAAACCCTTGTCGTTTCTCCGGGCGTACAGGAGAACTTCTTGTCCTTCTTCATTGATCAGAGTCCTCCGTTTTCCTGTACGCCGTTGACAGAGCTTTCGGTCTCTGTCTCTCTTTTCTTTTTCGTTTTCTTTTTTTATTAGCTAGCAATGTACATCAAAAGCCGGAATCTTCTCTTTCTCGCCTTTGCATCCGTGTTCTTGAACGGCCTCAATGCTGCAAACCCGGGCTCAGATCCGCTGATCCTTGGCTGCGGCGCTGAAAATGAGGCCAAAGATGCAGATGGGAGGAAATGGCAACCAGACACAAAGTACCTTGCCGATTCATCAAAGACAACCTCGGCACAAGCGCAGTACCAGGACCCTGCGCTTCTTTCCGAGGTTCCATACATGAAAGCCAGGATTTTCACCGCGAATGCCACATACAAGTTGCCTGTGAAACCGAAGCAGCGGTACATGCTTAGACTTTATTTCTATCCGGCTGTGTACGGCAGCAACAACGCTGAGGGGTCCTATTTTTCGGTTGTCGCCAATGGAATCACTCTCTTGCAAAACTTTAGTGCTTCAATCACTTGCAAGGCCCTTACACAAGCTTATATCATGAGAGAGTATCTGCTGGCACCCCTCAACAAGGATTCTCTAGAGGTCACCTTTTCGCCTTCCTCGGGGTTTGCATTTGTGAATGGCATTGAGCTGATTGGAACGCCTGACATGTTCGGTGACGCTGCAATAGTCGGGTCTTCAGACCAGACTTTTGACGGCAAGAGGTCAAATTTGCAGACCATGTTTAGAGTGAATATTGGGGGGCAGTTTATTTCCCCAACCAATGACTCCGGCGCCCTAACAAGGACATGGTACGATGACTTTGCTTATGTATATGGTGCGCAACTTGGGGTCACCAATGAGGCCGCCAAGGGTGTAAAAATCGACTACAAAAATATGCCACCATACATTGCTCCCGTTGATATCTACAGGACCTCGAGATCAATGGGTGGGAAGAAGGACATCAACCTCGGTTACAACCTCACATGGGTGTTCAACCAAGTTGATGCCAAATTCATGTACCTTGTGAGGTTACACTTCTGTGACTTTTACCTCACCAAAACCAATCAAATAATGTTCACAATCTACATTAATAATCAAACCGCCGAGGCTGAAGCAGATGTGATCGGATGGACAGGAGGAAAGGGGGTGACTACATACAGAGATTATGTGGTAGCGGCCGATGAGTATTTTAACGGTGACCTTTGGCTAGCTTTGCATCCTTCAATGCAATCAAGTCCGGAGTTCTATGATTCGCTCCTCAATGGGGTGGAGATATTCAAGCTCGAACAAGGTAAAAACTTAGCAGGCCTTAATCCCAAGATTTCCAACATGTTGGCAAAGGATATTGAGGAAAAGCAGAGAAGCTTTCAAAGTCAGCAGCAGCAGGAAGGAAGCGGAACCAACAAGGCTCACGTGATTGGTGGAGCTGCTGGAGGAGCTGCAGCCTTTGGCATAGTTGCTGCATTGTGCATTGCTGTGTACCAACGAAAGAAAAAGGCCCTGGGAAGCGATACACACACCTCTAGCTGGCTACCAATCTACGGCAATTCCCATACAAGTGGCACCAAATCCACAACCTCAGGCAAGAGCAATGGTAGCGCCCACCTGTCGTCAGCTGCTCAAGGCCGTTGTAGGCGTTTTACCTTCCCTGAGATGGAACATGCTACTAAGAATTTCGACGAGTCTAATGTCATAGGTGTTGGAGGATTCGGAAAGGTGTACAAGGGTGTCATCGATGGAGGAACGAAAGTGGCCGTCAAGAGATCCAACCCACAATCAGAGCAAGGAGTTCACGAATTCCAGACCGAAATTGAGATGCTTTCAGAGCTGAGGCATAAACACTTGGTCTCTCTGATTGGCTTCTGTGAAGAAGATAATGAAATGTGCTTGGTTTATGACTACATGTCACGTGGCACTCTACGAGAGCATCTGTACAAGGGCAACAAATCTCAAGGTCAACTGTCATGGAAGAAAAGGCTGGAGATCTGTATTGGAGCAGCAAAGGGACTTCATTACCTTCACACTGGCGCTAGGTGGACCATCATCCACCGGGATGTCAAGACAACAAATATTCTCTTGGACGAGAATTGGGAGGCCAAGGTTTCTGATTTCGGGCTCTCTAAGACTGGTCCCAACATGGATCAAGGCCATGTTAGCACAGTGGTGAAGGGTAGCTTCGGTTACTTGGACCCCGAATACTTCAGGAGGCAGCAACTGACAGAAAAATCCGATGTCTACTCATTCGGAGTTGTCCTCTTCGAGGCATTGTTCGCAAGGCCAGCTCTCAACCCTAGCCTGTCGAAGGAACAGGTCAGTCTAGCAGATTGGGCTCTTCATTGCCAAAGAAAAGGAACTGTGGAGGAAAACATTGATCCTCACCTCAAAGGGAAAGTCAACATGGAAAGCGTCAAAAAATTCGCAGACACAGCTGAGAAGTGCTTGTCCGACTCAGGACTCGACCGCCCCACTTTGAACGACATCTTGTGGAACCTTGAGTTTGCGCTCCAGTTGCAGGACGACACAGATGGCTCGAGTCACTCCTCAAGACGTGAAAGAAGTGACTCTGACGACCCCCATCTGAGAAACCAAAACATGATGGCAGTACACTACAGCAACCTGAGCCTCGGAAGCGATAGTGATTTGGTAGAGGAAACCAACAACAACAACAACACCACCACCGCAAATGAGAACACCGACGACACCAGCGCAATCTTCTCACAGATTGTCAATCCAAAAGGTCGATAAACGTAATGCTCTAATTCATGATTTGCTGTAAGAGAAAGCACTATGGGACCAGACCAACTCACAAGATTAATTGCTTTCGTTGTATGTAGTACTTCGTCTACTTTTTGTTCCTATATATGATTCTATAGCAGTCTGTACGCTACTCAAACAAGTTCATGCAGAAGTCGAGTTTGTTCTTCCCGGTGTGCTATATGATAAAGTTATAATTTGTATATTAGTCTTTCTTCTAGTATATAAATCTTATATACACGATATATTATCAACTGTAAATTGTGGAAATCCGAAAGAACATAGAAGGAATCATTTTGTTAGATTCTTCATGTTTTTTCCTCTCTACTTTGTTCCAATGAGTAAGAATCGTTCAGATGTTTTACACTTTCCCGTCTACTTTCTCGAGAAACAAACAAAGATTTCTGAGTTTCATACACTGTGAGCCTGATTATTTTTTCTAAACCCTAAACCCCAATCCAAAAAACTAGAATGTAGCAGAGCCAGCCACTGATCTAACACCGATACTACCCAAACGTCGTTCTAGATCCGCTGCGCTATTTGGCTGCAACGTCTTGCATCCATCCTGCAGAAAAAAATTGGAAAATATGTCAGGGCTGTGAATTTGATGCGCATGCTTGTGCTTGCTTGCTATAGCTCAAGCTGATATTGATGACTCTTCACAAGCTCTTTGATTGAATTTCTACTTTGATTGCAGATGTAACATCTGGAAAATGAGATGTAAAATAGTTCTTTCATGATTTTACTGAACTCCCCGGAGTATTTAAGGGGAGGAAGATAAATATCTTGAAGAAAACAGAAGCAAAAACACTTGAATCGGCACAAAGTTAGCAAGTCTTAAGTTTAAAATGACGGTTTTGCATCTATTGCGGCGGTTTTGTAGTTTTAGCGGCGGCTTTCATACTTTTTGTGACCATTTTAATATCTAAAAAACGAAAAATGTCTTCAACGACGATATAAATTGTCACTAGTCGTCGCAAAAGAATGTTTTTGCGGCGGTGAAAATGATCGCCGCTAAAAGTCTAGCAGAAATTAAAATTTTCCATCCTTCCCCACTTTGGTAAAATTTTGTTGTTTGGACCAAACCATTGAGGTGATGGCTGTCGTCCAATAACCTAACTTTAGGAACCTCTTTGAAGGTTCCGTCCAAGGCTACAATATTAAGCCTTACCGATCATTTGGCGTGTAAATAAGTTATCGTACTTTCAAAGTTCTATTACAACCATTTTAAACGAAATTGCGTTGCGTTACGATGACTTGATCGATCCATATGATTCGAAAGGCACTGCTATGCCCGGGCGATTGGGACTTAATAAACTGGACATTGATCTGCGACGGTGACGCGTTGAAACCTGCAAATTCACCCAACCAAAGTTCCATCAAGGATCCCTACAAAGCAAATCTAAACTCACAAATCAACTTCTAATAACTTCTTCTCCTTTTCCCAATCTACGTAAAAAATACGTGAACACAATATCTTCACCAAAAAAACATATATTCTCATTTTCCCAAACTACTTTAAAAAAAAAACTACGAATAAATACATTGAGAAAATACGTAAATAATTTCCAGGACATTAGGAAAATCACTGCAAAAACCAACAAAATGAAAATCGAACAAAGACGTATATCATAAAATATCTCCGATCAAAACCAATTAGAATTTATTTTCAGTTTTGCATTCTCAAAGGACTAGGGTTCCAAACCCAGAAAAGCATGTAACCAGTTTCCAACTAACTCCAAAGAATGTAGACCAGGTCAAGATCTAAGACTCGGTTCAAAGAATCGATACAGAACTTTAAAAGAACATAATTAAACATAATTAAACAAGAGAATATTGCACAAATACAAGGAATTTAAATGTACAAATAGCAGGAAACGGAAATGACACGAGTCAGTTGTAACTCACCTACTCTGATTCACACAAAGTGGGAGTCTACGACAGATGGGCACCCGAGGGTACCAGAACACCAAGTGAATAGAGCCCCAAACGCTATAAGCAAGACATGGCACACCATATTCGACTGATTTCCTTACTATGCTAAATACAACCAAACAGAAGGAAGAAATACGCACTTGCAAACAATGAGATGCAAACTCGGAGTCTTGGACTCAAAATTTACGTTTAAGTCCTAAATAAAAAATGGGTGAAATGAAGCTCATTTGCCTCATAAGAACCAACCAAAAACAGAGAAAAGCCACTGAAATGTAAAGGCTTAAAACAGACGCCAAACACGGGGCACCAGGACACTGCAAAAATTCATGTTTTTCTAGTTGCAAATGCCAGTGCTTGTGTTATTTTATGATATACTTTTTTCTACAGCACTCATGCATGCTGATACATTGATGCAAAATTCTTCACCTCAAACAAGTGACACAGAACAGAGCGCAATGGCGTTCTAGGATTCATATAGCCAACCCCACTTAGTGGGAAAAGGCCTTGTTGTTGTTGTTGTAGACTAGTGAACGAAAGAAACCATATACACGCAAAATTCATGAAAATCGAACAAAAAAATAAATGAATAAGATATCAGTCCAAATTATTCGAGAAGGAACAACTTGTTGGTTTCATCAAACACTTTAAAACTCCGGGAACAAGTGAATAATTTCGCGTAGTACTTTCGGAAAAAATTGAAACCGGTAATCCACCCTGGTGGATTCGACCTTCCACTTCAACCCATTGTGTCCAGCGTTTCAAACCCTCCTCTCTACCCATAGTTTAGAAAATAGCATAGATTATCCTATCATTTGTAACAAAATACAAATTTGTGACCCTACCTTGTTGTATCCTACTATTATCTCGGAGCAAAAACACAGATAAATTCCATTAAATCATCTAATTAGCCATTTATCTAATTCTTATGAATAATCCCCATCCAGTATGAACTGACTTCCAAGAAATACATACAAATGCATTTGCAATCAATCCAAATTGAATTTAATTAGCCATTTGTTTAACTAAACTGAATAAAATTACCAAATAATTAAGCAATCCAAATGTCACAAAATATGCTAATAACGATTACGTTTTAGGGTTTTACCAGGAATTTTCCGGGCGAATGAGGAAGTATTTAATTGCTTCCACGCCACGAATCGTCGTAATCCATGCGATAAAGGGTCGTCGTTGTTTTGATGTCTCTGAAACGGTCCGGCCACGATCGCAGAGAACGTTGCACGACGTCGTTTTGGTCGTCAAAGTTCTCGAGTGGAGAGGAAAAGGAAGGTGAAGGAGAAGTCGGGTTTTCTTGGGGCCCGACGGACGACGGTATTCGCTTATGAGCCCATTTCACGTTTACACTTTGGACTTTGGCCCACTATTCTAAATCACCTTCATTTTCTTTTTTCTTTTAACAGTAAAACCTTTATGTAGTCCCCGTTACTTAACAGCGTTTTTAGAGAAAATATTTTTTAGATCCAAAAACACTTAAATGCTTTCTGCTGCACTTTAAGTATTTTTTTCAGAATTTACTTGTATTTTTACTAAGGATTGGTTCCAAAAATATTTTCACCAAAAGCGCTTTCAGTCATTTTAAAAGTACATCCAAACAAGTACGTAATTAAAACATATTTCTTTTGACTTAGTAGTGGAGCATACGAATTTTCAAGATGTAAAATTAGAAAAAGAGAGATTTTTTTTTTCTTTTTAGTAAAATAAAGGGTTAAAAAAAATTGACCATAAAGTAACTGACCAAAAAAGTAATGGAATTGTATTGACACTCTAAATATTTGATTGTGCACTTCAAATTTTCTA
>JADOBS010301014.1:0-11453 GCA_015708375.1 Cydonia oblonga
GGGGGCCTGATCAACACACGGCAATGGTTGTACTATTCTGGTTTGATGAGGAATATTTTGTATTTATTATGGATTAATAAAGCATTCTGATTAGTAGCTGAACTTCTCACACACATAGGCATTTGTAAGAAAGGAAAAGAACAGACAAATTAAGAATTGATGGTAACATCTGAACAGCAAGATTTCCATTTTCGGATGAGAGGTCACTTCTTCTAAGCGTATCCAGCCCCAATTGATCATGATGATGGGCCAACCCCAACTGATCTTGAAGCTAGGCCAGAGCTCGCAATGGAAGAAGGGCTCAATGCAGGTAGTGTATATATATATACCTTGATCCCTCACAAATTAAGATATTGCGTGGGAAAGTTAGCAATTAACAAAGTTAAAATAAAACATGGCATGCAGGACATGAGAGCAATTAGGAAGGATATTTCTTATGTCCTTTTTTAGTTTTCTTTGGAGAACAAAGATTGTATATATTATATTCTCAATTATGCAATATATGAAAATTAAGCCGTAAAATTCTATTTGGTATCAGGAGCTTGGTTTTGATCCGAATTCTAAACAGTAAATTGTGTCGAGTGTTGTGTTATGCAATTGTTCCGTGTATTGACGTGCAGTGTGTGCTTGTCTACTACTTGTCTGTAACCTTACAAAGACTTGGGGCTGCTACGGTATCGGTGGTGTGTTCTCAAATGAGAGTTGTTGTCGGTTTGAATTGCTGCGGTACAGATTGCAGGAAGCTGTCGGTTTTTTATTTGTTATGGTGGCTATGCTGGTGTGTGTCAGCACATTGGAACGTGTCTAGCGGCTATACCTGTGAATTTCGGTGCAGCGTGAGTGATTAGGTGTGCTGCTGCCTGGAATGCAGCGTAATATAATTTTTGCTTTTGCCGTGTGGTTTGCAACTATGCAAAGGATTTGGTAATTGTGGTGCGGCATAAACAAAAAAAGCTCATCATGAAAATTCTCCTAATACAAAATTCATGCATGAGTCAAGGTGTGGGCAGTATACCATTCCAATTGCAGTTCGTGTAGAATTGCTGTGCTTAAGCAATTGCAATGTCGTGTAGGAGTATTTTACTGCAAGTTTGTTCGTGGAGCGTGCTTCAATTACCGAATATTGTTGTCATTGCCGTGTATTAGTCTCGTGAGTTATTATAATGGTGAATATAGGTTGAATTTTGGATTCCGGTGCAACAGATCATATGACGTATGATAAAACCTTATTTCAATCTATGACACGTCCTCATAGAAAGTATGTGGCAACTGCCAATGGTTCTACTGTTGCTGTTGTTGGAGCGGGAACAGTGTCACTTATACCTTCACTTCCCTTACATAATTGTTTATTGGTTGAACAATTGGATTGTGTTGTATTAATGTATCCTTCATTTTGCTTGCTTCAGGATATTCAGACAAAGGAGATCATTGGGCGTGGCACTAAGAGAGAAAGAGGCTATATTATGTGGATGGCGTGGTTCCTAGAAGAGCTAATTTGGTTCGTGTGTCACGTAATAATAATCTACAGAAGGTATTGTTATTGCATCGTTGTTTTGGGCATGCATCGTTTGGTTATTTGAAACATATATTACCTGATTTATTAAGTGGTATTGAAGACTCAGAATTGAAATGTGAAGTATGTATTTTAGCCAAAAGTCATTAACAGATTAATGGACTGCATGTTATTTTTAACAGATTAATTAACAGATTAATGGACTGCATGTTATTTTTAATTGATTCAATAGATTGAGACCAAACGGGGTCGATCGTAGAAGCAAAAATAATAATAACATTCGAGTAAATTATTTAAAGTGCTAAATAATAGCATAGGGTCGAAAAATATAGCCCAAAAAAAAAAAATTTGGCTTGGGTTGGCTGCAAAAGGCAGCCTATAGGGTGGCTGCAGGCCACAGGTTTAGTTGGGAAGCCCAGTCGTGAAGGCTGGCATGTTGGACCAAATGGAGGAGGGAACGGGGTCAGGCCAAGAAGATTGCTGGCCTGTGGGTTAGCAAGGAAATCCCAGCCGAGGCTGGGTCAGGTCGGGGCAGGCTTCAACCCAGCAGATTAGGCTGCGGGAAGAGGGCCGCTATGTAGGACAAGGCCTAGCAGCCTATTGCTGCTGGTAGATTTAAGCCAAAAGCAAATGATAGGTCCAAAGGGAATGCTGCAGGCTTCCCTTATGGAGTTGGGCTAGGGGCTCGAGTTAAACCAGCCAGGCTGAAGGCCTGGTGTGTCCATGTGCTCTGCAGCAAAGCCTAGAGGGTTGCTGCCAAGGTCCAGGCATCGAAGCGATGTCATTTTGAGGAGAATCTCCACACGGCTGGGCTTCAGGCCAGCACAGTGGTCATCACGGCAGTGATGCCGCATGATGTCCAATTTCCCTATTTTTTTCCAAATTTGTTAAGGTTTAAGAAACCCTAAATTTGCTTCTAATTTGATTTTATACTTTGACTCACATATTCCACATAGCATATATGCGTAATGCATGAAACAAATATATATATATATATATATTGACAAATATATGAACATATACAATATATATATATATATATCGGAAGGAAAATATAAACATAGGGGATGCATCATGTGGAATGTTTTCATGCTTCAAGGTCGTTTCAAATATCTTACTTTATTTTAAGCGTACCTGATTGGCAGAAAACAAATAAAAGCCTTTGAATTTGTAGAAGATTCCTTCTTCGAAAGGCGGAATTGCATCTCCAATGCGTTGTATCACGTTCAACATAGAAAAATTAAATTGAATCAATAGCATGTAGATCAATTCAATAAAATAATAAATTAATCATAAAAATAATGATTAAAACGTAATACTCCTCTGATTGAAGAATAAACTCTTTTTAGCGTAGCGTCAAGAGCATGCTGATAACGTGTTGTAGGCATAATTTTCTAAACAATTATGGAGGCCATATAGAGAGAGAGGGTGCGGCGTAGAGAGAAGAAGAGAGAGATGTGTAATTGTGGGTGTGTGTTATTCCACCCCATTGTGCCTTTATTTATAGTAGTAGGGAAGGTTAATTCCTTACCCTTTAAGATTACAACATTTAATAGGTAATCTGCTCCTAATAGGAATGTGAGAGATATTTCAAGATATACTATGATTTACACAATCACATTCCTAATCTAATAGGACTGCAATAATCTATTCTTTTTTTTCTTTCTTTTTTTCCCCAAAAAAAAAAATAAAAAAAACTAGTCTACTCATTATATTGAATCTAACAACAGTCTTATTTAGAGCCCAAAGTACTGGAGTGAATGCACATCTTTTCGAATGACTGGTCATTAAATCAATACCTTTAAGTTAGAGCTAGAGCAATTTTTCGAAAGCTCCTAATAAATCTAGCCTAAAACGCGTTGGAAGAATTACATGCTCTAAGGCTATAATAAACTTTTCGGCTTAGCGTGAGTTACGACCAATGTAATTGAAATTTTCTTTACTTAACCACATATTATTATGTTTATCAAAAACTTTGGTAATATTAGAAATGAAGTTTTCCAAATATAAATTGCGTATTATTTTATTATATTTCTAATATGAAACTTAATTTTCCAGCAAGAACATTTTTGCATATAGACTCTTAGTGCTTCTTGAATATTGAACAAGCGTTGCGCAACAGTACTGACTATTGTTTCTTTGCCTAACCATTTATTAGAATTTGTGTAATTAACTAGTGACATAGAATCAAGGGTTTGTATGAATTCGAAGGTGGATGATAATCACACCCAATAAATAAAAATAATAGTGTCTGCATATTAGATTATTTGTTTGGTTTTATGATTCCATGTACAAATTTTTATATAGTCTATAATTCTCATTTAATTCTTTAAAAATCTTCCAACTCAAATTTCTATTTCTAAGGCTTAATAGATGATTAGGGTAGGAAATTTTAAATGGAAAATTCAAAGCCAGTCGATCCAGCCATATTAGACTCGTATATGAAGCACCCAATAGTTTTTGAAGCTCGATTTCAATGTGGCGAAGCTCGATTCAAGTTTGATTTTTTCCACTGCACAAAATAACAGATTCACGCCCAGATTAAGCAATTGAACTTGGCTAGTGTTTATATGTTGATTTGTAGTTAATTATGAGAAGAATTTGAAAGAAAATGGGATGATTTTCGATAAGACTTAATTAAAATTGACAATCAAGCAATTTGCAAAAAGTGTTTACACATCAACTCTAGCAGCTTCCCAAAATCCAAAATACTTGAATTTGATTGCGTATCGGGTTCTCGGTTATTTATCAAGGAGATATTAATGACTTTAATGTGATAAGTGCTTCTTTCAGTTGCAATTAAAGGAAGTCATCTGACTAATCTATGAGCAAACATGCAGGAGAATTACCAATTTACTAATTAGAAAGCTCATAACTGCAAACTCTTATTGCCCCAAGTCAATATGTAGTGTCGTTGTTTTTCAATAGTTAGATGGGGGTTCTAGGGGAAAAAGGGACGGGAAGCCTCAAACCTATCGGTGTGGAAGGTCACAAGAGTGCTTGATTTCCAATACGACACTAGCCCTCCTCAAGTGTTGTTAGACAGACTGACTTTGTTTCATTTTGTTTTTCTTGCTTTTTATTTTTTATTTTTTTTATTCACATATGATCGGTTGATATGAAATCTCGCTGAATAAATGGCAAATTGAACATGATAGCCAAAATTGTTCCTACAATGCTTAACTGTAAAAAATTATGACGATTGGAGTTCTCGGGTAAAGACCTTTTTGTTAGCCAAAGATCTTTGGGACATTGTCAAAGGCACTCATGAACCTCTTGAAGAAGAAGAAGAAGAAGAAGAAGAATGTAAGGCTTGGAAGAAGGAGGATGTCAAGGCCTTATATCCCATCTAGAGTTCTTGTGGGGATGAAACGTATAAATTTATATAGGACAAAACCACATCTAAAGAAGCATGGGATACTTTGTTTAAAATTTTGAAGCCAAGACAAAATCAATAATTACGCGAAGTAGGCACGTACAGACATCAAAAGTTGGAAAAAAGAAAAACTGATAAACATACGGCAGTGGTTGTACCTTGCAGCTTGGTGATCTATTTTAAAATTTGATGAGAAACATAATGATTTTTATTGTCACATAAGTTAAAAGGACAATAAAAGGATGAATATTAACTTGCACATATATCTATCCAACCAAAATAGGGTTGGCCAAGTAAATAGAGTTCGACAGTTGAGTGTACAACACTACAAGTGCCATCTTGCTCAGTTTGGAGATGGGGTTGTACGGTTGGATAACCAATCCAATTTGATGACAACAAGATAAATGTAATGCACGTGTAGGAGGATGTGTGGAAGTTTCAAACCTTTATGAACAAATTAATACATAAAAATTTGACAAAAATATGTAAACTATCAATATGTAAATATATATAGTAAGTACCAATCTTCACACTTCAATCTAACAGTCACAATTTTTTGAAATAAAATTAACTTAAAAAAAATAAAAATAAAAAAGAGTCAAGAAAAATACTTTGAAAAACATTTTTTTCCCTATAAATATTAAATTATATTCTTCACTCCTCACACCAAAACTTTATTAAAATATCTTTTTTCTACATTCCAATCCTATTCAAAATCTCAGCAAGATTTCTGATATATATGGACGCATAGCCAAATCATAGTCACTGGAAATCAACGATGTGAGTTATAAAAGTACATGAAACATGCATAACACAAAATAAAAAGTTGTTTTTAACTCTCTAAACGAAGTTAAAATGCCAAATCCATCTTCCAATCGTGATGATGTGATGAGTTTGATTCGTGTTGTCGTTCTTTTTTAGAAATATATCATGATCTTGAAACATAAACCGAAACCACCATTCATCATAAATAATATTATTTAGCGAAATAAAAATATGAACTTATTCTATATTAATATTTTTCGTTGAATAATTATTAAATTATTAAATCAAACATGAAAAGTAATAATAATTGTAAATAACAACAGCTTACCATTGAAAATGGGTGCGTGGACAGTGGTTTTTGAGAGGCTAAAGCAGTTCACTATTGAAATTTTCAAATGAATAATTACCCCCAACCCCATTCCTAGACTCAAATCTTTCAAAATTGGTAAAAATGCTCTAAGGGCTTCCTTTTTGGTTCCATTTATTTGAGCTGTGTATGTCAAAGTCATGGGAATTGTTCATTATATACAGGAAAGATACTTTGGTTTCGGGATCCTAGCTAGGGTGCGGAATTGAAGCTGAACACCGAACAAATTACGACTGCTTTACCACTAGCTCGTTGAAAATACTTTACTAGCTATGATCTATGTTCGTCATTTAATTACAATCTTCAATATGCAAAATTTAACTTAATTATCGATGAGTACAAGCATAAAGTTTGCAAGAGACGCCCTAATATTCATTTACAAAGAAAATTATCACTCGGAAACTATGTGCACAGTAAACTCTGGCTTTCTGAAAAGGTATATAAATTGAGAATGATGCTTGATACAGACCCCAGACACCACTCATTCCTTCAGACGGAAAATATATGAATTGTGATTCGCGGATTTTGAGTGGCCATCGTTTTGTGGTGGGAAAAGAAGAAAGATAAAAATGGACATTCCTGACCACTAAGAAATGGGAAGGATGATTCTTTTCCCTCCTAATCTCTCATATTTTTTAACTTTTTATTTAAACGGTCACGGTTAAGCTACTCAACATCTTATATTGATTTCTTTATAAAGATAATAAGATAAAAAGTAATATGTAAAAAGAGAAAAGAAAAAGAAATGGAAATAGAAGGTAGAGAATGTACTCGAAGGAAAGAACCAGCCTGCCTTTTGTGTGAATGCAAAATAATCATTGCAATGGCGGTCTCATATATTTTTATTTTGGGGTGTGTAATAAGACATTCTTGACCCCTAAGAAAAGGACCAGCCTGCCTTTTGCGTGAATGCAAAATAATCATTGCAATGGCGGTCTCATATATTTTTATTTTCAGACTGATATCTACATATTATTTCTTACTTTTCATACATCTTTTTAATTTTCAACAATTTGATCGAATGAAGCGAAAAAGATTAATACACAAAAATTAAAAAAAGATGTGTAAGAACTAAAAAGAGGTGTATGGATAGCACATTTCTTTTATTTTTTTACCGACACCGAATCAATCAACCACATTGTCTGTGCCATTGTAGGGTACGACAGTACCATTATTGAGTATGGCCAAGAAAAACTGTCTGATTACTGTTGTGGAGAATCTAGTAGTGGTGACTAGAGAGTGTGCCCAAAAGAACGGTGTCTGTTGTGGGCAATTCTATTAGCGGAGACTAGAGAGAGTGTCCACAAAAACCGCGTCTGATGTCGACTGTTCAGGTATTGCGTAGTAAATGGCAAAACTTTTATCTAAAAAATATCATCAAGTTCACGTGGGATATAATTTAGATTTGGAGTCAGGAATCTCTCTCTAATCACTCAATGTCATGCACCTTATTATGCATTTAAGATAGTAAAATTGCATTCAGTTTTTGACGTTCGAGGAGTGAGAGGAGCTTGTCACTTTCATTATTTTTTTTTTTTAATTTTAAGTGATATTCTACACTAATTGACAAATAAAAATTATATTTCTATTAGTTCGTAGTCACTTAATTTCTTATATTAAAGAGCATGGTTAGAATAAAAAATTTCTAGGAACTTAGAATAAAAAATTTCTAGGAACTTAGAATAAAAAATTTCTAGGAACTCCTAAGATAATTTTTTAATATTTGTGTGTGTGTGTGTTTTTTCTAATAATGTCTGCACTTCAATCTTAAAAAATAAATAAATAAATAAATCCAACTTCACTTTATACTTATGATTCTTCTTGTTTGCCATGTTTGGTGTTGCAGTTACAAACTTGCAATCATAGGTGGTTATGGCGATGGTTGTGATGTTGGTGGTAGTGATTATGTTGGTGGTGTTAATGTGAGGTATGGTAACTGAGAATGTTGAGGCTGCAATGGTCATAGGGGTGGCAACATCGATTGTTGTGGTTGTGGTTGTGAAGGAGGTGGTAATAGCAGTAGTGGTGTAAAGCGGTAGGTAATAGTGCTCACTTTGTTTTCAAAGAGAAAAAAAATGTGTGTGTAAAGGAATAAACGTCTTTTAAGTAACTAATAAAAGTGAGCTAAGCTCTACTTTTTATGAAAGCAGCAAAGCTGCTTACTTTACCAAATATTTTAGTGCTTAATTTTAAAGCAGTTTTTTGGTGAAAAAATTATAATACCAAAAAAGATCATCTCCAAAGTTTTATGTCAAATTTTCTACGTATTCCATCGAATTGTCAAATATTATTTTCTTATTAAAATAAATCTTTAAATGATTGGAATTATTAAAAAAAAATGTTGAAACAAATTTTTTATTGATTGAAATGTTAACGGAAGGCCCAACCATTAAAATTAATTAAAAATAAATTTGACATTGATGTTAAATTTGACTCCTAAAAGATCATCTTCAAAAGAAATGTCAACTTTTAAACATAAATTTTAAATTTGACAACCTATGTGACATTTTGACATTTTTCAAAGTTTTTCCCTTCAGCCGATATGTCAAATTAAATTATTATTTTATTACACTATTTTCTTTTCATAATATATTTCAAAATTTTACATATATAGTAAAAATGTAATTTTTCGTTAAAATAAATAGTACCAAGTGTTTTTCATTAAAGCTCCCTATTACTTAACAACGGAATACAAATACAAATAATTTAACAAAAGTAGAAGAAGCCCCCTAATTAGCACTAACCCTAAAACACCTACAACAAAATAACTTCAAGAACCAGCAGCCGCTGCCCCCACTGAGATTAGCACCACCACAGCAGCCACCTGAACACGTGTGGAAAGAGAGTCGGAGAGACCAACGGCCGAGGATGGGGCGGAACGCAGCATTTTCATTTGGTAGGGAAATAAGTGGCGGGGAACTTAGCAAGCAGAGGGGAGATTAGAGTAAAGATACTGTAGGTGAACCAGTCGGTTCAAACACCTTTAAATCCATAACCAAACACCAACCTAAACTCATAACTGAAAACCAAACTCCAGATTCCCAACCATTTTCACCGCCGGCGCCGACCGATAACCAAACCCTTTTCACCGCCTTCCCTCCCCTGAATCTCTCTCTCTCTCTCTCATCAAAGTCTGCAATTCTTTTGAACTTCAAAGTTCCAAGCCTCTTGTCTTCCACTCCACAACCCAATTTCACCGAGCTCAGAACTGGATACCGAAGAGGGATTGAAATTGAAGTCACCGGAGAAGAGAGGGAATGGGAGTGGTCCGGAGTGAGAGTAGTTCGCCGGAGAAGAAACGGAGTTAGGGGTTGCTGGAGGAAGAAGGGTTGAGGAGGAAGACAGAGTGTTTGGTTAGGAGAATAAGTGTTTGATTGAGTTTCAAACAGGTGGAATGATTTTATTGGGCCACATAATTATTGAAGACAAGTATTATCCCCGTTAATTATTGAAGACAAGAGGTGTATGGCTGAAACTACGATAGCATGAAACAGCTGCACCGTCTCTGCAGTTGACAAAGACGGGAATGGACGTCGACCTGGACTCTTGTCCTTTTTCATCGCTTATTTGCTATACATCTATATATACATCAGAAGTGTAGTCACTCTAAGTGCACAGATTGCCACTACTCGATCGAGCAGAGTGAGTTAGTTATATTGTTTTGTTTCATTATTTTCTTAATTAATCGACCTAATATCACTTTGAATAATTGATTACATTTGCAGATTAAACATGGCAGCTACAGTTGTTTCTAGGGTAATTGCTAATCTTAAGGTTCTTAGTCATGATAATTATGAAGATTGGAGTTTCCACTTTAAAACCTACTTGTTGGCTGAAGATCTTTGGGAGGTTGTGGAAGAGACCTCTGAACCTCCTAGACAAGAAGATGGTGAAGCGGAATTTATGGTTTGGAGGAAGAACAATGCCAAGGTTTTACATGCAATCCATACATGTTGCGGGGATGATACTCATTTTATTATCCGGGGCATTAGCTCGGCCAAAGTCGCCTGGGATACTTTGGCTGAAAAGTTGAAGCCGACCGATCAAGCCTTGGAAAACACAGGTATGTGTACGCACGTACTACATGTCTCCTTTCCAAGTAAATTCCAATATTATAACTATTAAGATTTAGTTTTCTTCTTGTAATAAATTCACCGTGCGTGATCGATGCAGAGGATGTGCCTCTGATGGCACATGAAGAGCTGAATACCGGTCTGACGAGGAATGAGGGTACGTACGTAGTAATATTATGTGATATCTACTGCAGCATGTATGAATCTCTATTGTTTTGTTTAATTTTATTTGATTCAGTTCTCTTTTATTTCAACATTATATATAATTTGTCCCCAAATTATTGACGTTTAGTTAACAAACAATAAATAATATTACTCTACAGAGTATTATAAAACTAACGGCGACTTCAACGAGTTCCCCCACCATCAACCCTTGATTGATGCTGTTGCAAAAGGTGACTGGAGTTCTGCAAAGAAGTATCTTACCATGCATCCCGACGCAATCAGAGAAAAAGGTTCATTATCAGGCTTGACAGCTCTTCACATGGCAGTTTCAATGGAAAACGAATATATGGCAAAAGAAGTAGTGGAGTGGATGACAGAGGAAGACTTGGAAATAGAAGACGCTAATGGTGTCACAGCTATAGCTTTAGCTACGCTCATAGGACCCGAAGTGGCTAGATGCATAATCGAAAAGAACAAGAGATTACTTTCCATACCATGCAATCTCCAGAATATGATCCCACTGATCATGGCTTGTCATGGTGGCCACTGGGGATTGGCTCGCTATCTCTATTCAGTTACTCCATTGGAAGCTTTGACGTCGACCCAAGATAACTGTCGGACTGGTGCTGATCTTATTTCCCACTGTTTTAGCTCCAAAGAACTGGGTACATAAATGTTTTAGATACAATATTCGCACACATTTTCTGACACACTCTAATTAAGGTGGACTGTTTCATTATTTATAGAACTCACCTGTAGATATTGCATTGGATTTAATTCTTCTTTTTACCCTATTGTAGATATTGCATTGGATTTAATTCAGCGTTGTCCAAACTTGACCTTTGCCACAAACTCTACTGGGAAAACACTTTTACAGGAATTGGCTTGTATGCCCTCTCTCTTTTTAAGTGGAACACGTCTCAGATTCTGGCAACAATGGATCTATAACAGTTAGTAACTACATTCTTTATTCTATGATGAATTTTATACTTTATTAATTTCTCTGTCCCTCTAGTTGGGTGGGCGTCGACCGGTTTTTCAATAAGATATTTCCTAAATGTTATACATGCAAAGAGACATGCACACGATTCCCGCAATTTGATTTATCTCAAAACCTGATTTATATATATATATATATATATATATATATATTTTATACTTAATATGAAAAAATTAAAACGAGTCTCACTTAAG
>JADOBS010301015.1:0-11454 GCA_015708375.1 Cydonia oblonga
CCTAGGTACAAAACTCATTTAAAAGACATAAATCAACATAAAAACACAGCTGAAGTGATAGGAAACGAGAGTATACCACTGTGAGTCTCGACCGTGGTCGAGAATGGTTGGGTTTGGTCACGGAACTCGTCGGATTTTCTAGTCGGGTTCTGGAAAAACCAACACAGGATGCATGCACAGAAAAACAGTAGAGTTTAGCCTTCCATTCAACACACAGAAACACAACACCAATATGCAGTCCCAGAAATCCAAAGGAAAAGGGAATAACCTTACCTGAGACTGGAATTCAGAGCTCGAAGCTCTCGGTGCTAATGGTGAAATGTTTCACAGTGGGTCGATGGTGCATGCAGGGTTCTAGTTGGGTTCCTAAAGTCTCAAGGGTTTTAGAAATGGAATTTTTAAGCTTGATTTGTTAAGGACATGGGTGATTTCTTCTCGGAGCTTTAGAGAGAATGCGAGAGTGTGCGAGCCTGAGAGAACTGAGTTTTCAGAAATGAGAGAGGAAGAGTTCACGGGTTGGGTAATTGAACCTAACCAATTAGTATAAAACCCGGGCCTTAAATAAACACAAATAAGAATGGGCTTGGCCCAATGAAATTTAGGCTATTTTGGGTAAGGTTTATTACAATTTCTGCTCTAAATTTCCTGTAACGGTTACCGGGCGATGTTACAATTGCAAATGTATGAAGATTTTTTGTCTTTATCAAGTTGTAAGAGATTGCGGTTTTTAGCACAACATTCATAACCTGTAAGTTATGGATCCTTTTCATGCAGTTCTCTTACCGGACAGGACCTTGATGGTGTGCTTCCGCCAGCACTGTCGAAGCTACCTTACCTTAAGCAAGTGTAAGAAGATATTTTCACTATTTTGTTTTAGTTTCTCCGACCACCAATCTATTAAGTTTCCGTCTGAAATCCTAATAGCACTGTTTCTTTATGGTCGTAGTGATTTGAAAAGGAATTACCTTAGCGGTTCAATACCACGCGAATGGAATTCTACTAAGTTGGAAGTTCTGTAAGTGACTTCCAGACTTTTGTTTGAGGTTGATGAAACTCGTGTGCCAATTATTGAACTAATGTCATGCCCATGCAGGGTTCTCAGTGTGAACAACTTATCAGGACCTATTCCTGGTTTTTTGGGAAGCATAACTACTCTCCAAAAACTGTATGCATCTATTCTTTCTTCCATTGCTATCACCTCATTCAGAATAGTTAGTTTGGTGCACCAATTTGTTTGATTTGGATACGAACTTGACAAGGCTTTGCTTTCAGGGCCTTGGAGAGCAACTTATTTTCTGGAACTATTCCCCTGGAGTTGGGCAATTTGGTTAACATGGAGCGTCTGTCAGTTTTCTATTTTATTGTCCTTTGTAACTTTATATGTTTACATCTTCTTCTTTTTTTTTCCGGATTTTCATAAGCAAGTATATATGTTAATTGACAACGGTTTGGTCTTTTTTTTTGTATGGGTAACTACAGTTATCTTCATGCTAACAATCTCACAGGTGAGCTGCCTTTGAACCTCACTAAAATGACCAAATTAAGAGACCTGTACGTGATATGACTACCTTAAATAATGTAGGTTCGTTCCATGAAATACTTATGGTCTATGTCATTTAATCTTTCGGCTTTTTGTGGCATTATTTACAGTGGGATTGGCAGTAACAGCTTCACTGGAAGAATACCTGACTACTTTCGAAGTTGGAAAGACCTCCAGACCTTGTAATAGATCTCTTCTAGTGCACTTTTTCAATTCTCAACTGAAATATTTTCATGTGTACTCCTAAATCCATCAAATACATTGTTTACAGAGAGATGCAAGCGAGTGGTCTTGAAGGCCCCCTTCCATCTAGTCTCTCTGCCTTGAATAATATGAAAGATCTGTGAGTCCTGCCTTCTAAGCTATCAGTTATCTTAATTTTCATGATCTCCTTGAGTCCCTTTTCTAATTTAGAGAGAAAAGTGTATTTATTAAGATACTTGTATTCCAATACGTTATCACGCTGTAACCTTTTGCAGAAGGATTAGTGACTTAAGCGGTGAGAGTTCAGCTTTTCCAAACTTATCAAAAATGACGAGCATGGTTAAATTGTGAGCCATCTTTTAGGTTTTATATATTTTTCTATTAGCATAACGTGTGAAGATGAAAACTGCTTTTCTAACATCGGTTGCTCAAATTGCAGGATGTTAAGGAGCTGCAATATAACAGGAGAAATCCCTGAATATATCTCTACCATGAGAAGTCTGACTGATTTGTAAGTCTTCTATCTATTGTTCTCCATTTTTTCATGACATGGTCGTCTTAATAATTGGTTTTACACTGTAGCACTAGATTATTACTAATGTTGTATAGCAAACTGGTAACACTATGAGCATATTATATACGACAATTAGGTCATGCTTGAGATTTGTGGACTTAAAATTGTTGCTTGACCTTACTGGTAACAAGCTTTAAAACGTGCACCTTTCAGTTAAGCATCACATTCTAAATTGCTTCTAAACCCGATCTTGAATTTGGTGTACAGACTGTTCTATTTATTTTTCACAATGACAGACTTCATACTGGTTGCTTCATTTATGCTTTTATGATTTGCTTGTTTTGCTTCTGATTACTTGCTTACATATTTATTTGCAGAGATCTTAGCTTCAACAGATTGGAAGGGAGCATTCCCGATCTTGCAAATATTACAAAATTGTCCACAATGTAAGGAATTTAACTCATAAGGGTAGCTATCACGCATAATGATGCATGGAGGCATTTCCCTTGGTTTCTACAAGTGTCACGATCCAACTTTTAACATTGTCGTTTTGATGTTAACATGGAGCTTAATTTTGGATAGCACATTCTGGCCAAATGAGAACGAGTGCAGTTTTGTTTTTCGTTTATCAGTAAAAAAAGATATAGAGACATGAATATGTTTAGGATTCAACCAAATTTCCCGTCTTTCTTTGTATTTTGAACCAGTATACTTATACATATATGTTCATTGACATCTGTTATTGTTCACTCATCAGATATCTGACAAGAAACTTGCTTACTGATCTTCCAGAGTGGATTAAAAATAGAGGCAGTGCCTAGTATGTTTCTTCATCCCAGAATCTTACATATTTTTTCTGCTTCGTCATCCTCAATTCCATATGTTCTGCTTTATCTTTTTCATTACTCTGATGATATGCATACTATTGAATTACCACAAGTAATTATATAATTTACAAGTTTTACCAAAATATTCTGATATTGATTTTACTGGAATTCCATGTTAACAGAGAGATTCATGTTTGTGTGCAGCAATATAGATCTTTCTTACAATAATTTTTCTAAGAACTCTGTCACAAATTCTTGTCCGGTTCCAGAGACCTTGTAAGCATAACTGTTTTTCCATTTCTTCCTTATGTTAATATCCTTGAGATAGACCTACGTTACTTTCTTTGACTTTCTAAACAGATGAATCTAACTTTTTATGATGTGTTTTGCATCAGCAATTTGTTCAGAAGTTTTTCCAGCCGGAACAATTCGTATGCTTCTAACTTCATGAGCTTCATGCAAAGACTTTTCATTTCTCTTCATTAAGTTAGGAAGCTAATGTTTGTTTTTCATATTGTAGGATACTTAGCAATTGCCTCCTTCCATGTTCAAAAGATACTTAGCAATTGCCTCCTTCCATGTTCAAAAGGATACTTAGCAGATGAAGCCTCAGGAGGGGCATCAAAATATTTTCAGATCTCAGCAAATTGGGGATTTAGTAGTACTGGTGATTTTGCTGATGTTCAGACCTATCCCAAAGGCTATATCGCTAATAATATTTCGATACTCAGAACGAACAACTCTGAATTGTACAAAACTGCACGACTGTCTCCTCTTTCACTCACATATTATGCTCGTTGCTTAGCAAATGGAAATTACACTGTGAAACTACACTTTGCGGAAATAGTTCTCAGAGACAACAGGTCTTATTATGGTGTTGGAAGACGAATTTTTAACGTTTATATCCAGGTAGTCATTTGCAGTGCTTTTTGGCTCTGGAATAGTAAACACTTTATATTTTTATCACTTTTAGTTTTAACCATTTGGATAATTTTGACTCTTTTCCTTGTCTTTTCACTCACATAGCTTAACCAGCGATCCACAACTCCTCATACTTTTTTCACAATTTTTCTTAACCGCTTCCCATCTTTCTTATTTTTCTAATTGACCGAGTAAATTATTTATTGCAGGAAAAACTGGTTTTGGAGGATTTTGATATTGAAAAGAAAGCACAAGGGGTTGATAAGGAAGCGGTTGAGGTATTTACAGCGGAGGTTAGCGTCAAGACTTTAGAAATCCGCTTTCAGTGGGCTGGGAAAGGGACAGCAAATGTTCCAAAAAGAGGAGTATATGGTCCTCTGATATCAGCTATCTCAGTGCAGTCTGGTAAGTAGCAACGTTTAAGTTCGCTTTATACAATCCTGTAGAAACTTATTGTTCTCTCATAGTCGCTATTATTGACTCTTCTAGATTTCAAGCCACCTAGTGAAAGGAAGAAATTCATTGTGATTGGAGTTGTTTCAACGTTATTCCTTATTTTCGTAATTTTGGGCATTCTTTGGTTGAAAGGCTGTTTCGGAGGCAGGACAACCAGGGAACAAGGTACAGACAATACCATATAGGTCATTTATTTTATTTAGAAAAGTTATTCGTGTTTCTGCTTGCTAGAGTATGAATTTTCATAAGGGCTTTTCCACTGGTGCACTATCAGTATGCTGAATCATGAAAAAGAACTTATCAACGAAAGTCAGCTGCATGGATGAACCTTGATCCCTTTTCCTAGGGTTACTTACTAATATTTATTTAATTCACTCAAATCCTTAGCCTTTAATGTTTCCATTTACAATTCTAACTTAAAGTTAATCCCAGTTCTAACTTCATCTACTAACATAATTTCATCATCGAATCATGCATGAACGATATCTGATGGAATTTGACAGTTCATCAATATGTGAAAATTTACTAGGGGTTTAATGCCGGCCCTTGTTGCAAACATGTTATAAATGCAAATTCAACTCTTATTCTACCTCTTGTTGTTCACTTGCCCTCTCGATTCTAAATAGTTCAATAAGTTAACCGTTCAACACGAACAGATCTCATGGGATTCGATCTTCAAACTGGTTTCTTTAAATTCAAGCAACTTAAAGCTGCAACTAACAACTTCGATGCTGCAAACAAGCTTGGGGAAGGTGGCTTTGGAGCTGTTTACAAGGTATTCCATAGCTCCTTTTTGTTTCCCTATACTTGTAAGAACTTTTCTTTTGTCTTAAATGCTTGGTTTATCACACTTGAGAGTATTATGGTTGACCTATGTTCCTCAAATGTATTACATTTCAAACTGCAGGGCGAATTATTAGATGGCACTTTTATTGCAGTTAAGCAACTTTCTTCAAAATCAAAGCAAGGAAATCGTGAATTTGTGAATGAAATAGGCATGATTTCTGCCTTACAACACCCAAATCTTGTGAAATTGTATGGATGCTGCATCGAAGGAAATCAGTTATTTCTGGTATACGAATATATGGAGAACAATAGCCTTGCCCATGTTTTGTTTGGTAAGTTGGACAATTTGGAACTCCGGTACTTCTGTATGTTATAATTAGTTTCATGAGTACTCTTTTTAAGTTATCTGTTAATTTCAGACCCAAAGGAAGGCGTAAAGAAATTGGACTGGAATACGAGGCATAAAATATGTCTTGGCATTGCAAGAGGTCTGGCTTTCCTACATGAGGAGTCGACCCTGAAAATTGTTCATAGAGACATCAAAACAACCAATATACTGCTTGACCGAGACCTTAACCCTAAGATATCTGACTTTGGTTTGGCTAAGCTAAACGAAGAGGAGAACACCCATATTAGCACCAAAGTCGCTGGAACTATGTGAGCAATCCTTCATTTTGTTCTTTCTTTCATTGTGGTTTCTATTTTGCTCGTTTTATTCTCTTAATTTAGATAACATGAAGACTTTTTAACTCAATCTTCGTTTAATGACCAAAAAAAAAAACTTTGTTAGTAGATGTACTAATTGCAAAATTTCATGTCAAAGCATCATTGAACTTAATATAATCAATTTACAAAAAATTCTTTAGATGATATCTTTATGGATGCTAACGTAAAATGTTAATGTGCAGAGGATACATGGCACCAGAATATGCATTATGGGGTTATTTAAGTGACAAAGCAGATGTTTACAGTTTTGGGGTCGTTGCATTGGAACTCTTATCTGGAAAAAACAACATCAAATATCGTCCAAATGAGAATTTTGTATGCCTTCTTGATTGGGTAAGATCTTCGTTTCATTCGTTTTGTATGGGAAAAAGTATATAGGAAGCCAGGGTGCTTTTCGTAGGAATGGTTTTCCAATATCTGCAAATTGTTTGGCTCCACCTGATTTATAAAATAGAACCGAAGAATTAAGAAACATAGCTTTTCATTTTCTTCTTGAAATGTTTTCAACTTCTCAACATTCCTTCTGCATTTCTGCTCAATGCCGCAGGCCCTTGTTTTGCAACAAAATGGAAATCTGATGGAGCTGGTGGATCGAAAGTTGGGGTCTGAGTTCAATAAGGAAGAGGCAATGAGAATGATAAAGGTAGCTCTACTATGCGCCAATCCATCACCGGCACTAAGACCTACAATGTCCGCAGTAGTGAGCATGCTTGAAGGCCAAACTCTTGTTCACGAGGTCAAGATAAACCCGAGTATTTATGGTGACGAGATGAGGTTTAGGGACTTCACAGAGGACCCTGATACTACTACTGAAGAGAGCACGCAAAGCTTACTTTATTCATCCGATGCAAAATGGACCGCCCCTACCCCATCGTCTGTCTAGGATATGTATGCAGTTGATCGTGATTCTCAACGGTAAATTAAGAAGAGTGTGGCCCGGTGCTCCGCCTTTGAAGAGAGGTGCTCATACCAAAATGAAAGCACAACTTCACTAGAGACTACACGGCTATACAAGCTTGTACAATAAAAAGAGGGTAACATCAAATACACGATGTTTTTTATTACCGTAAATCCTCAATTGTGTTTACTTAATAGATTGATGTTTCTTCTTTTTCCTTAAATTGTTATTATTTTGGCTCAAATGTATGGAACATTGCTTTGCATTATATCAATAATGAAATGCAGATTCAGTCTGGTAATACAAGCACAACAAGAAAACATTACGTAATATATTTAGAGTAATTTATTTTATACCATCTTAGGTGACAGATGAGTTGAATTGGATAAGCCCAATCATTCAATTTCAATTTTCCTATTAATTTCATTATTTTTGTATTAAAAGACTTCAATAAAGAAAATTGCAGACTTCAAGTCTATGTCTTCAGTTAATAACTTAATTTTTGACGAAGGCATATTTAAAGAATTATAGGGAGAGAGATGCAGCGGCAAGGTGTAGAGAGAATTGGGTGAATTGTGAGGTGTTTTCGAACCAATGGTTAATAGTAGGAAGGTAAAATCTTTACCCTTTAGGTATTACATTAATTACAATCAGAAAACTATTCAAAATATATTATAAAATCTGAATAAAATTTATACAATCACATTCCTAATTCTCATGAAAGCTAGTAGGCATTATTTAAGGAAATAATCAGACGAAATCCTTCTTTTAAACCAACCCACAAAAAAGATGTTGAAAAGAAAGAAGAAAAAAAATTTATAAGAGATGAAAGCCATGGAGCCAATGAAGATTGGAGAGGGAATACCTGAATGTAATCCTCGCCAAGTGGTTGATGCAGTGCCTAAGGCATAACTCGGCAACATTCGACAAGCTGTGTTGAGAGCATTCGATAAATTCTTTTTATAGCACTTATTGAATTGTTTTGACGTATATCGATATCTATTACAATATGGTTCGATTGATGACAACAAATTCATTAAGTATTGGACAAAATAACCCAGTAAATAAACTGAAATACTTTGGCATGCTTCGCCCTGTTTCTATTTAAAACTTACTTTAACCTTGGAATTCCCCAATATTCAAATGACGGATCCGCCACTGCTCGTCCCCAAACACATTTGTCTGTAACCAAACGCCTCGTAATTAGTTGATAGGCATGAACTGAATATAGACGCAATATTGTTTTATACATTTCCTTTTGATGACTTTTCAAAAGACAATGTTTTTTTTCCATGGTTTGAACTTTCCGGTCAAAGAAGGTTAATCTAGTTGCCGACACGACAAATAAAAGTTAAACGCATAAAGTAAACCAAAGAAATGGTCAATATTGGGAGGAAAGGAAGTAAAACACCTAAACAAATTTTCACCAACGAAAAGAATAAAACACCTCTGTTGTAAAATCGATGGTGGATGCAGTGGAATAAATAAACAAGACACAAAGTTTACAAGGTTTCTCTATAGTCAGTGTAACTGGAGTACGTTCTCGGGACAGCAGTGGTGCTTTCATTATAATTTAGAATAATAGAAGTACAAAGTAACTCTTCGATTATCTAGTCTTCTCTTCCTCTTCCTCTTCCGTCAACTTCTCACTACCTTTGGTGTTGTGTGGGGTTTGTGTTTATATAGAAAATAGGAGTCGTATGAAGCAAGCTTCGACATACAATGGAAGGACAACTTGCCCATTATTTAATTATTTGAGTGGACATCTACTGTTTTACAACACTCCCTCTTGGATGGCCACAAGTCTTTGATTGACTCGTTAAAATCTTGATCTGTTTTTGGATGCTCCCCCTGATGAGTAGTACCATATCTATTGTGCTTGTTAACTTTCCACAGGCTTGTTCTTGAACTGGGTTGGAGGGCCTTTTACTAGACTTCCTCCAAAGGTCTGAATTTACTTCTTTTATTTGGAGCTGAATTTGATTCAAGGATGGTGGACACTTGATTTTGAATGAAATTGGACCATAAGGAGCTTCTCGTGACAAGTGATCTTCGGCTCCGTCAAGGATGAATCGGCACGTGTTTTGTTGTGCTTGTCTCCACATGCTTCAATGTATCATTTTTGCTTGCCTTATCTGTTCCCTTGCAGAAGTGGTATTTTCCCTGATTTTCCCCCATGCATATGTGGCATATTCTCTTGTAGTAGTTGTCTACAAATGCAGGAGTGGAATGCAAACCTTGCATTTGAATGGTCATTCAGAACATCACTTCTCAGCGACTCATCATGCTTGGCAGCTTTAGTGTAAATAGCCAACATCATATCAACAGTTGAAGATGACTACTAGAGAGCAATGCTAGGTAAGTAATCAGAAAAGGTTCCAGACATGTCAGTTCCTTACCGAAAATCTGATTGGAGGTTCCGACATATTGCTTTCTTTATCCTTGTCTTGACAGGTAAGAGCAACAACAAAGAAAAAGGACAATGGAAAGCATGATATGAGATACTTTTTCTTTCAACCCTAATGATATGAGATACTCTTGCTCTGGTATGACTTGTTTGAAGTTGTATTCTCGGAGAGGAAGAAAATTGAGTATTTCGAGATGCTTTGTTGAAGATGCATTCTCAGAGATGAGGTAGAGTTAGGTATTCTTGCAGGTCTGCTTTGTTATGGAGAATGGAGATCGACATATATAGAGAGATTTCTCAATAGAAAGTAGTGGTACTGTTCATTTACTCTTGTCAGCAACTGTTGTGTAATTAGAACAGTAAGATTTACGCGTTTTCAACTTTGTCAGAGATCTTTGACAAAGTTGCACGTGATATCTGAAAGGCTGAGATTATGTCTGAAAAGTACCAACAAACATTATTTAGGAAAATCTGGTTTTTGAAATTCGGAGAGCGGTGCCTCTTTGATCTTTGAACAAGTGGCTATGTTGCCTCTTCTTTTATAGAGACATCAATTGTGTTCAAGAGTATGCTCAGAAAGCTGCTGCCTGTAGAAATTTTCCCCTTCTTGCAATTCTGAGATTTTATTTTACCTCATTTTTTTTCATCATTTCTGAAAATGGTTTGCCCATCTAACATTTGCTTAGATTTAAGTCTTAGGAGTGATACAGACGAGCAGCGTCAGGATAACATATGGCGCCCGTCCTTCTTATTTTATGATGGTCCTCTTACGGTTGGAGACTCAGTGATGAAGAATAACATAACCGCTACAGTGGTAGTTAGGAATCTTCTCACTCCAAAAGATAACAGAATCCTTTCAAAACGGTCTGATGAGTCGGCCGTTCGAGACTCATTGGCTCTCAGTGTTCAGTGTGCGGGCTCTGTATCCAATATGGGCCAACACTTACTTGCTCGAACTCGCCAAGTTGAACGATTGATAGCTGAGGTGGCAAGTCTTAAACAAGAGATTAGATGGCTCAAGCACGAGAATAGAGTGTTACATGTGCTTGCAAATAATTACTCAATGAAGATGAAAAGAAAGCTTGACCAGCTGCAGGAATCCGAAAGTCAGATTCAAAGTGATCACCAGAGGTTCGTTGCTAAATTCCGAAGGCAACTGATGTCTTCTCCTTCTGGTCTTTTGCCAAGTATCGGGGCGCCACATGATCAATCTCCAGTGTCTTCCCCTTCTGGGGTACTGCCGAGTACTGAGGCTTCACATGAGCAACCTTTGTGAAGGCTCCATTCTGTTTGTTTGTTTTAACTCATGTATATGTACATGTCTGTAATTTCTCGGAGATATCAATAGATAAGTTTTATTTCATTCAATGTATTGTGCAAAATACAATAAAGCATATACTTCACTAAAATATGGTATTTCTGGACCAAATATCAATTTATCTTTACCTTCACGAAGATAAATGATCATTCTTAGTGTCTACATCATTTGAGTATTCAACTCATAATCTTCAATCCATATGGTTCTTTTAATATCATAAACATCATGGATAAGATTCGTGTTGACATATTGTTCGATCTGCGGTTCGAGACAATATTCCTCTCAACACTTTATAATTTTTCTAGACTCTTCAGGGGTCCCAATTTAATATCATTGACTTTTGCAAGAGATTTTAGTATGTTACAACAATATCATAATGATAGTACTCACTAAGGCAATTTATACCATCCATTGATATTGAGTACATATTTTATGCTTTACCTTTCGGGGCTTACTTCAAGCAATTTGAATCCTTCAGGGATCTTTTACACTTCATGACACATACTCATTTGGAATTTATACAGAGCAATTTGCTCTCATGTATACTTGAGGGATTTACTTATGGAGATATGATGTGGACGACTCACAACCCTTCGTATATAATTCTCCATTCATATGAACTCATTTACAATATTGTGTCATATCATGTGAGTGTATTTCACTGTATTACAAATGCCCATATGTAACCTCATTGGTTAAACATCTTTTGGCTATTTGTGTTGTATTCAAGTATATAGGTCCATTTTTCCACGTTCTTACAAAATTGTAATGGAATTGCCTTTCTCCATTTTTGGCCAATAATATTTCCTTTCGTCGACGGAAAAAGAACGGGACTCAATATCAACACAACTCATTGA
>JADOBS010301016.1:0-11454 GCA_015708375.1 Cydonia oblonga
CAGGGAATTGCAAACCGGCCTTGCTGGACCGCGATGTGGCCTTCTTAGCGGCCCCGGATCCCAAAGCTTTGCCACGACCCGCCATTGATGGACCTCCAAGAACAATTTGAGCAAGAGAGAGAGGAGAGGGGAAATAGAAGAGAAGCGATTGAGAGAAACAGAGAGCTTGGTGGTACGGAGGAGGACTGTGACGGTTTTCAGGTATTTATAGGGGTTGGGATTCGAATATGAGCCAATAGGTTGAAGTTTTCGGATCGAGAACGAAAGCCGTCGATTAGATAGCTATTGGACGGAAGGGATTCGTTGAGTGAGAGGTTTCAAACCTTCTGTTCTGGTTACATTTGCTGAAGTGACGAAACTAGCCTTGTCTTTTGTGTTATGTTATTGATTTTTTTTTGGAAGTTTGCTAGATACACCACATTCATCTAAACTACGAGAATTCGAGCGTGCTTGCAGCAGAGCACAACCAAATATGGTGCCAAATTCTTACTTGATTGAGTATGCATGAAAATATTACTATGAAGAACAGATAGAATATCTAAACTAAGAAATATAGTTACATAGGACAAAAAGATCTCCACAATACAAGGGAAAGAGCCAATTCTCATAATTGTTCAATACCTAGAGTCTTCTTTGGAATTGACCTTGAACAATTCACTACCATATTGTGCCCATAAAGGATTGTAAATTTAAAATGTCATTGAAACAAAATTTTGTCATGCTCAGTATTTGTAGTTCTATGAGCATATGCTCCATCACAACTCAACTATCTATAATTGAAGTCCCACCACGGGACCCCAAAGACCCAAAATCTTTGTTTTGATTGATTTAAGTAATATCCAATATTAACATAATTCAAGGTTTAGATGGTTCAAAGCCAACTACTACTTAATTATGAAATGGACACTCTCACTACCGAATCACGTGAGTTAGATTTAATACGTGTTATGGTAAGTCGGTCGTTAGGTAAATACTAATGAGCCCTAAAACTCGATTTTCGAATTTTTTTTATTTTTTATTATTTATATACTAGCATTCACTTTTACTTAAAAAGTTGATAAAAACGTGTTATTGTTGTCAATTTTTTTGTTGTTATGTCCAAACTTGTCCGCCACACTTCGTAATAGATATTGTTTTGCTATTTATTTTATGTGATTTGTGTAATTTTAGCAATTTATTCATCGCGTGAAATTAAAATGTAGACTATTCATCTCATTTTGTTTCCTACCTCAACAGAAGCTAATGTGAGGCATTTATGGAGACATAATTTAACCACATCCAATACGAATTGACCACACATACTAGAATCTCAAGATGATGGTTTTATTTTTGAACAAGTGAGCAAACCATCTTCTCCACCTCGATGGGTCTAGCATAAATGCTCGTCATGATGTATTTCCAACACATGAGTTTATTTCTCACCTCTCTGCCAATTGGGCTCAAGCAGATTAGGCATAGATCTTCGGAGGTCCCTTGGGTGTTTCCCCTGTTATAGCAGGCCAATTGCCAAATGGGAGAGGGAATGTGGAGTACAAGGGGTGGTACACCCATAATAAGGCAGAAAACTCAAAGGGGATGACTGGGTACACCACGTGTGACTGGGTACACCTCTTGTCGGTATGACTGGGTAGCCCTACATTAGTTTTAGTTTTCTTGGGTTCGTCATATTTGTTCATTCTGAAAGTGTAAACAGTCGACTAAATGTGATCGTTGTGGTACTTCTCCACATTGTAATTTTCAAACTGTTGAATTTGTCAAGAGTCTAGCTGTTAGGGTTCTTTTATTCTAGGGTTTATTCCTAGACATGCTAATAACCATCCTATACTTAAGGGACAAGTTTGTTTTCTGTTTTTGACCTAGTCACTTACCACGATTCTAGGACCTGTATAATCGTGGGTCGTTATCTTCTTTCCTGTTTGATGTAAGGCTATTTAATAGCCAAAGTTGTTGTTTCAGTTTAATAAGAATTCTCCTGAGTTTACAACTGCAATCATACTTTGTATTCATAAAGCTCTTCGATAACCTAGTTCAGTTTTAACATTTGGTATCAGAGCCCCATCATGGGGCCTGACCAAAACCTTCAAACACAGTTACCAACGTGAGAGAACAAGAACATGACATCTAAGAGTGGTTTCGTGCAACCTGCCATTCCAAGGTTCGATGGGCATTATGATCACTGGAGTATGCTTATGGAGAATTTTCTACGTTCCAAGGAATATTGGAACTTGGTGGAGACATGATCATTGCAATAGCAGGAGAGGCTGATTCTAGTGACTTGCATAAGAAGGCACTAGAGAATCAGAAGTTGAAAGACTTGAAGGCCAAGAACTATTTGTTCCAGGTCGTTGATCGTTCGATCCTAGAAACGATTTTGAAGAAGGACACTGCGAAAGATATATGGGATTCCTTGAAGCAGAAGTAAGTATCAAGGAACAACACGTGGGGAGTGTGCTCAATTGCAGGCACTTCGAAATGAGTTTGAAGTACTGAATATGAAGGTTGGGGAAATTGGCAACGACTATTTTGGAAGGACGCTCATTATAGCCAATAAGATGAGGCTTCATGGATAAAGAATGAAGGATGTGGTGATTATTGAGAAAATTTTGAGGTCTATGACTTCAAAATATGACTATGTTGTCTGCTCTATTGAGGAATCGAATGACTTGGATGCTTTATCCATTGATAAACTTCAGAGCAGTCTTCTCGTGCATGAACAAAGAATCAGTTGGTATGTTGTGGATGAACAAGCTCTTCAATTAACTTCTGGAGTTCAATAAGGAGGAAAAGATGGTGGCCGTGGCACTTATCGTGGAAGAGGAAGCGGTAGATTTGGGTTTGAAAAATCTATCCTAGAATGATATACCTGTCATGAGCTAGGGTATTTTCAGTGGGAATGCCCTAAGAGAGCTAAGGATTCAAAGGCTAACTTTGTAGAAACAAAAGAAGAAATGTTGCTAATGGCGCATGTGGATATATAGGAAGCTGAGATGGAGTACATTTGGTTTCTTGATTCTGGATGCAGCAATCATATGTGCAGCAGAATGGAAGCATTTATCGAGATGGATAACAATTTTCAAGAGTCAGTGAAGCTAGGAAATGACTCCAGTCTCAGTGTACAAGGCAAGGGCAAGGTGCGAATAGAGGTGCATGAGATTGTGCACGTGATTACAAGAGTTTTTTTGTACCTAAGTTGAAGAATAACTTGCTGAGTATCGATCAACTACAAGTGAGGGGACTTGCAGTGCTCATCCAACATGGAAAGTGTAAGATCTTTTATCCATGAAAAGTTTAATTATGGAGACTGAGATGACATACAATAGGATGTTTGCCTTGGTTGCTTGCTGCCCACTGAAGGAACAAAAGTGTCTCTCCATGACAACCACAGATCAAGCAAATCTTTGCCATTGTCGACATGGGCATTTGAGTTGGAATGGATTGAAAGTGCTACAACAAAAAAATATGGTTGAAGGGTTGCTAAAGTTCAAAGCTTTTCAGAAAGTGCGTGAAGACTGCCTTGTGGGAAAGCATCATCGTAATTCTTTTCCAAGGGAAAGTGTGTGGAAAGCTTCCAAGATTCTTCAGTTGATACATGTTGACATATGTGGCCTAATAAGTCCAATCTCAAATAGTAAGAAGATATATTTCATCACCTTTATTGATGATTTCAATAGAAGAACTTGGGTTTACTTTCTGGTGGAGAAATCAGAGGCCTTTGCCATGTTCAAAACGTATAAAGCTAGGGTGGAGAAGGAAACATGAGCATTCATAAGGGGCTTAAGGATAGATCGAGGGGTGAGTTCACATCACATGAATTCACAAGTTTCTACAATGAGAATGACATTTACACATAGTTGACGACTGCTTACACTCCTCAACAAAACGGCGTTGCTGAGAGGAATAATCGAACTATAATTAATATGGTTCGGTGCATTCTATTAGATAAGCAAATTCCAAGGACTTTCTAGCTAGAAGTAGTGAATTGGGCAGTGCACGTGTCGAACTGAAGTCTAACCCTTGTCGTGAAAAGAAAGACACCTGAAGAAGCTTGGAGTGGGCGCAAACCATCGGTGGATCACTTTAAAGTCTTTGGATGCATATCTCATGTGCATGTACCTGATAACAAAAGAGTGAAACTTGATGACAAAACCTCAAATGCATATTGTTGGGGGTAAGTGAAGAATCCAAAGCTTATAGATTGTTTGATCTCATTTCACAGAAAATTTTTTGTAAGCCGAGATGTGGTCTTTGCGGAAGATCAACAATGGAATTGGGATGACAGTTATGAGCAGGCTATTTTAGCTGATCTTGAATGGGAAAGGGATGAAGAAGCTGTTACAGAATTTGAAAGAGATGAAGAAGAAAGGTCTGGAGCTAATGGAGATATGGGAAACAATAAGTATGATGGTAGTGACTCATTAGAAGCAGGAGATATCTCGATTGCCATTAAAATGGCATTAGGAATTTCAGAACCTTTCCACTTTTCAAAATAATCGAGCCTATAATTAATCTCGGCCCAATGAAAAGGGCATTAGGAATTTCAGAATATTCTTAGGAAGGGCCCAGCCCAATGAAATTTGGCCGAGCCCTATCAGGAAATAGTTTCATTTGGATAAGAGGGATGGTCGAATCCTAGTATTATAAGGAATCCTCGGAAGATCAATTATACTTCGAATGAGGAAAGATATCAAGAATCAAGGGTTGAATTTGGGGAGTAATAAAGCTAGATTCAGAATCCTACATAGACCAAGAATGGCCACAACCTGTTTGGATTTGATCAAGGAATTGGAGTCCGAATGGAATTCTAATTCGGCCAAATGGAATTCTAATTCGGCCATGTGGAATTGCTACTATAAATAGAGAGGAACATGCATCATTCAAAGCCTCTCCAAAATCAACGCAAAAAGCAAACTTTCTCTACACGAAACCTCTTAAACATCTTGAGATTTTTATTTTTCTTTTTTACTACCCTTTTTACTGCCATCACACCTTCAATTTCGATAAACAGAACTGTGTTGGTAATCGATAACATCTTCAGTTTGGATAAACAACACTGGAGCTGTAAAATCAACCGCAATTTGGATAAACAACAGTGGAGCCGTAGAATCAGCCGACCAAGGAGTACCTTCAGTTTGAATAAACAACACTGCTTTGAGACTAACTGACTATCTATCAATGTCTTAATCAACAAGGATTTTCGAGTCCTTGTTGGAAGAAGTTATCTCATCAGCCTTCTTGGCGAAGTGAGGTGTTATCAGGTTACTTAACATTCGGCACACTAAAAGTCGAATTTGATATTGAACCTTGCAGAACTAGCGGCCTTGTCTTCAGGCTCCAGAACCCGAAGGCCAAGACGTGTTTCTTCCTTAGCCGCAATTGCAAGCTTCAGAAGTCATCAGCGCACCCAACGCCACATCAACATTCATTCACTCCCCAGCCGAGCTCGCACATGCACGCCACGTAGGCTAAGTAGTTTTTAGGATCAATAGAATCATCAACGTGTTAAACTTAAAATTACTTGGAATTAACGCATTAAACTTGATTAGGTGACTTTGAGAATGAACATCATGCCCATGAGTTGGCAATATTATGTTGTATATTTTTCTTTGAATAAGATTTATTTTAATTAGTTTTGGTTTTCTTAGTTATTGGGTTGTTGTTTTATTCTTGTTCGATCTGCTCATATTTCTTTTCCATTCTCGGTTGTTCATTTTTCTGGATTTCTTTTTCACTCTTCATCTATCCTATTTTCGGGGTAGGTTGCGTTAGTTATTAGAATTTGTGTCTTCTTTAAATTTTCTTATATTTGCAAGATTATGTTTTAATAAATATAAGTATTCAAACTCATCTGAGTGCAAGTTTAGATCTAACCTACAAAGCATCTGGTAATATCATGTTTCAAATATTTACAAAATTGTCGATAATTTTGTCGAAATATCCGAAAAATCAAGAAATGGTATGAAAACTGGGGTAAAATGCAAATTTCACTCTATATCAGCGAGATATTAGAAAATCAATGTTGATGATATTTACCGATCTACCACCGAAATTTTGTCGAAATATCAATGATATCAAATGAACATCATGAACGTATTAAAATTAAAGTTGCCTGGAATTAACGCATTAAACTTGGTTAGTTGACTTTGAAAATGAACGTCATGCCCATGAGTTGGCAATATTATATTGTATATTTTTCTTTGAATAAGATTTATTTTTAATTAGTTTTAATTTTCTTAATTACTGGGTTGTTGTTTTATTCTTGGTCTATCTGCTCATTATTCTTTTTCCATTCTCGATGATATCACATGAACATCATGAACGTATTAAACTTAAAGTTGCCTAGAATTAACGCATTAAACTTGATTAGTTGACTTGGAGAATGAGCGTCATGCCCATGAGTTGGCAATATTATATTGTATATTTTTTTTTGGTAAAAATTATATTGTATATTTTTCATTGAATAAGATTTATTTTTTTAATTAGTTTTAATTTTCTTAATTATTGGTTTGTTGTTTTATTCTTGTTCTATCTGTTCATTATTCTTTTCCATTTTCGGTTGTTATTTTTAATCTATCCTATTTTCAGCGTAGGTTGCATTAGTATTCGAATCCATCTAAGGGCAATTTTAGATCTGACCTACAAAGCATCTGGTAATATCAATGTTTAAAATATTCACGAAATTGTTGATATTTTCGTTGAAATATCCAAAAAATCAAGGATCAATATAGAAACAGTAAGTGAAATGCAAACTTCACCCTATATCGGCGAAATATAGGAAAATCAATGAATATCGATGATAGTTACCGATCCACTACAGAAATTTTGTCGGAACTCATAGCAGAATTTGAACTTTTAAATATATTTTGAGAAAATTTTCTCTCATTTCGAGTAAATCTGAAGTAGTTAATATACTCACCTTATTGCAAATTCCTATAATTCTTGTGTAAAACAACTGACATCGATATTTCTATAAGTTTGCATATTGATATTTACACCTATATAAATATCTTAAACACTGATAATATAAATTAAGTATTGTATTTAGTCCCTTCAAGTTGATGCAATTGTAAATTTGTCGATCAAAAATAAAAATAAGAGAAAATGATACCAAAAAATAAAAAGCAAGATAATGTTTGAAGAAAGAAAAAGAAGAACCAATTGAATTGATGTACACAAAACAGACAAATAAATGACTACGAATATTATTGGAAAAAAAAAATACAAAATTGTTAAGAATGTTACATAACTCGAAGATATTACATCTGACTATACTTGTATCAACTGAGTTACAATGCACACTATTGATAAAGAACTAATCATAATTTTAATGGGCAAGAATCCAATCTCTATAGTAAAATCCTAAAACATGAAATACAAAAATTGCATTTTCCTAGCATTTTAGTTAAGAACATTGTTTACTTTTGAATATTTTAAAATAGTATTAAAATTGGTGAAGGGGTAATAGCCCACTTATTTGTGTGTACCTCAGTCCTCACAATGTCATGCTGAAACTTTGCCCAATAAAATGTCGAGGATATGTCGAAGTTCAAGTTGTTTGGTTCTCCAAGTTGCTGTAAATAGGCTTCTAAAGGACTGGGCTACTAAATTGCTCAAGAAATAGTTTCATCTGGATAAGGGGATGGTCGAGTCCTAATATTATAAGGAATTCTTAGAAAATCAGTTATACTTTGAATGAGGAAAGATGTCGAGAATCAAGGGTTGAATTTGGGTAGTAATAAAGCTCGATTCAAAATCCTACATAGACCAGGAATGACCAATAGCCTGTTTGGATTTGATCAACGAATTAGCGTCCAAATGGAATTTTAATTTGGCCATGTGGAATTGCTACTATAAATAGAGAGGAACATGCATCATTCAAAGCCTCTCCAAAATCAAAGCACAAAGCAAGCTTTCTCTACGCGAGACCTCTCAAACATTTTGAGATTTTTGTTTTCCCTTTTTACTACCCTTTTTACTACCATCACACCATCAGTTTTGATAAACAGCACTGTGTTGGCACTCTGGAGCAATAGAATCAGCCGACTGAGACAACACTGCTTTGAGACCGACTGGTTATCTATCCAAGTCTGGATAAACAACACTGCTTTAAGATCCCTTGGGTGTTTCCCCTACTATAGCAGGCCAATTGCCAAAGGGGAGAGGGAATATGGAGTACAAGGGGTGGAACACCCCTAATAAGGCAGAAAACTCAAAGGGGATGACTGGGTGCACCTCTTGTCGGTATGACTGGGTAGCCCTACATCAGTTTCAGTTTTCTTGGGTTCGTCATATTTGTTCATTCTGAAAGTGTAAAGAGTTGATTGACTGTGATCGTTGTGGTACTTCTCCACACCGTAATTTTCAAACACCATTCTTGTCATAGTTTGATCTAGTTCTTTCAACACTTTTGCATAAAGGTCAGTACTCTCACTGGCCAGCCCACAAAGAACAAACTATATATTAGGAGTGTAAATTGAAGTAAATGATCGATATATCTTTGTGTGTGTGTATGTTGGGGAAATGCAGCAGAAATTATTATATCTCATATATACTGAAATTGATCGTTTCCCTTGGGCCAAAAAAGACATGTGAATTGTTGAATATTTTGAGGGTCTGTGCTGTTAAAAATCCCTGTAGGATTGTTGCCCAGAATCGGAACGTGCAGTATGAAAAGACATTTCAGGAATATCGCTAGAGGGATCAAACAAGTCGCCAAATGTATAGAAGAAGGTGGTGGCAAGTTCTTTTGGAACTTTGTTGGCTAGGATTGCCGTGAAACAGCCGAGCTCTTGGGTAGGATTGCTCCAATGTATAATTTATATAGAAAAAAAACTTCAAATTTTCTTTTATGATACCTATCGGCGTGTGATTAGGAATAAAATATTACTAATGAGAAACTTGCATTTGAAGACCTTTGTATTTAGCCCTGGTTTGGTACTGAGGTGATTATGAAAAAAGTGCCTATAAAAAAAAGCTGGGAACTTTTTTATGTTTGGTAAATATTCAGCTTCAGCTTTTTTTTCACAGTTTTGGGTGAAAAAAAAGCCAAAAACACAAAGATGCAAAACCCAGCTTTGAAAAACCAGCTTTTTTCACATCTGTTTTACATAAAAATTTATCAAACACTATAATACTTTTTTTTTTTCAAAAGCACTTTTACAAAAAAATTTATCAAACACTCTGCTGCATTATTTCATAACTGCTTATTCTCACAGCACAGTAGAAGCAGTTTTTTTTTCAAAGTACAGCAATACCAAACCAAAATAGAGAAATTTTAATTTACAATTTATTAATACATCATACAGCTGTGCAAGTTCTTAATTAACAATTCGTCCCATCTCCACCTTATGGAGAAAATTTCCATTGCAACACATGAGGTACACCACGTATTATTATATAAGTGGAGTAAAGCTTTGTTTTTTAAGTTGTTAATTTTTTAACACAAATATCTCACCAAATGCTTATGTTTTCTTATGATTTTTCTTATTTGGATACTGCAATCTTGTTCTAGGATTAAGGTTTTTTGGTTTGGGGTTTATCAAGATTTGAAACCCTAATTGCTGAATATAAAAGCGGGTGGTTTTTGTTGACTGACATACACGTAAGCAACATACCACATCAGCAAGGTTGTTATCCACATCAGCTAATTTGTTAGTTAGATAGTTGGGATTGTAGGAAGCTATAAGGTGGTTATTAGTTTGTTAGAAAGTTACCAAGAAAGCAAAGAGCATTTATAAATAGAGAGCTTCTCTCTCTGACTTGTATCGAATTCATTCTGCAATATACAAATCCTTATTCATTCTTTCTTTCTCTCTCTCTCTCCTTGGTATTACTTTGTTCTTCTTCTTCGATTCATAGTGTAGTATTAATATGGTATCATCACCATGGGTGATCGTTTGGTTTCCGCTGTAGTATTTCTGAATGATTGTTGATCACTGAGAAACATCGGTGTTTTGGGAAAGTCTTTCATGCTTGTCTATGGAGGTTTCTTGGGAAAGGAAGATCAGTGCACGCCAGGTGTTTGCTATTTTGTCTCAGTGAGTTTCTTTTTTGTTCCTTTCCTTGCTTTACAAGGCCGATAGCCAGTTGAAGTTTTTCCGTCCTAATGAATGTTTACAAAGGCGGATTTGCCATTTTTTTTCCTGATTTGTATATTCTCTCCTTGAAGGCCGATTGCTGGAGTGATTGAATTTTGCAGTAGTCTGATTTATTTCCTCTGTTAAAGGCCAATTGTCAAAGAGGGTAGCTTGAATTGATCTTGTTTATTCATCATATACGAAATCTTGGTTGATAAATTCTTGAAATCTTGATTGTCAATATGTCTGAAAATACCATAGAATCTGTGAAGATCGAAAATCTTTTGGGAATGCTGCAAGATGATAATTTTGTTAAGTGGAATTTTCAATTTCAGTCAGTTTTGCATGGGTATGATTTGCTGGATTTCTTTACTGGTGATAATCCATGTCCACCTAAATATGTCATACATACTGAAACAGGTGTGATAAGAGAAATCACTACCGCTTATAAGAATTGGGTGAAAAAGGATATGGCTTTACTCAGTTTGCTTATTGCCACTTTATCTGTTAATGCAATGGAGCATGTTATTAGGTGTAAAACATCACAAGAAGCATGGAGTGCTTTACAAGATCGTTATGTATCTGTGTCAGTTTCAAGAATTAATCAGTTAAAGACTGAGTTTCATACTGCACAGAAATGAGGGGATTCGATTGATAAATTTTTGTTGAAATTGAAGGCTGTCAGAGATAAGTTAATCTTTGCTGGAGAAAGGGTTTCAAAAAATGATCTGGTTATTGTTGTTTTAACTGGATTACCATAAGAATTTGATATGATTAGAAATGTGATCTTGGCGAGAAAGACACCAATTTCTTTGAAAGATTTTCGTGCACATCTTCTTAGTGCTAACTTACCATAGTATCCAGAGTTTCAGCTTTTACAGGTTCAATGGCAGCAATGTATATGAATGGGGATAATGGTTATCAAGCAAATGGTAGTTATCATGGTGAAAGCTCAGCTATGGGCCTAATGGTTATCAAGGAGGTGAAAGTTCCAATATGGAGGCTAATGACTATCAAGGAGGACATAGGTTTACTGGCAGTAATCAGAGGACATTTAATTCTCAGAATCAAGGGTCATTCAATTCTAACAGGAATTCTTATGGAAACAATGCTTCAAAACCTTACTTTGGCAATAAGAATAAGGGGCCGAATAGCAATCTTTCTGATCCAGGTAGAAATTCTTAGTCAAGTTTTAATGGTCAGTCATCTAATGGTGGATCAAAGAATGGTTCAAACTAGCAGAGTTGGAATGGGAATTGTTTGTACCATACTTGACCAATCCCGAAACTACTGAGCACCGGTTAACATTATACCGTCAAGGATCCACAAGAATCTCCCTCCAACCAGGAGGCCAATCACAGCGCGACACGTGTCGACATCG